>OMLI01035050.1:0-11295 GCA_900302605.1 Rondeletia loricata
GTGACAGTGTTTGACAGTGTGTGTGTGTGTGTGTGAGAGTGTGTGAGTGTGTGACAGTGTTTGATAGTGTGTGACAGTGTGTGAGTGTGATAGTGTGTGAGAGTATGTGATAGTGTGTGAGTGTGTGAGAGTGTTTGATAGTGTGTGACAGTGTGTGAGAGTATGTGACAGTGTGTGAGAGTATGTGAGAGTGTGTGAGTGTATGTGAGAGTATGTGAGTGTGTGAGTGTGTGAGTATGTGAGAGTATGTGATAGTGTGTGAGAGTATGTGATAGTGTGTGAGAGTATGTGAGAGTATGTGATAGTGTGTGAGAGTATGTGAGAGTATGTGATAGTGTGTGAGAGTATGTGATAGTGTGTGAGAGTATGTGAGAGTATGTGAGAGTATGTGATAGTGTGTGAGAGTATGTGATAGTGTGTGAGAGTGTGTGAGCGCGCCTCGGACCCTCTTTGGTTTTACAACATATATTGATATCAGCACATTGGCACATCAGTTGGACTGAAAAGTAACACAAATATGTGCTGTGAATCTACAAAAAGCAGAGTCATACACAAGTGTTAGTACAAGCTAGTACAATTTTATTTAGTCTAAGTAGAAAACAATATACTGAGTTCCAAATGTGAAATACTGCACTTTGTTTTTTGTGCCTACAGAGGCCTTCTACACTAGAAAAACGAGGACAATTCTATTGCTGTCTTTCTGTGCAATCCATTAATAATATACACCAACAACTCAGTTATATTTACAACACGCTGAAGCCTGCGCCTTGAAATACATGGCTGCTGTTGTGGAAAAAAGCAAGTTACATTGTCATATATGTTTCGAGTGACTTTTATGAACCGTAGGCAGTTTAAAATCTGTGAAAACCCCAGTGTAAGTGTTATTCCAAAAATGCATGGACATCCGTGAGAAAATGTGAATTCCTTCCTTCATTCCTGAAAGGCTTACTTTTTTGCAGATACGTGGTTTTCGTTCCAGCGACAGCGACATAGTGGTTAGGACCTGTGAACCTTATTGTAGCAGCAAAGACTTTTTTTTTGGCACAATGTCAAGTCTGTTATCAGTCTGTTATCACCGCCGGAGGCATTACCGTTTCATAAGGGGCCTCTGAAACTATCCATAGCTGCGTTTTGTTACAGCTGACTTGTTTTCCCAAAGAGAAATTAACCAAATGTACCCCTTGTTTGTAGAAATAACAGCAGTAACATTTACAATCTGGTTATCGTGTACTTAATACACTCTGTGGAATACAGAAGTATTAACAAGAGGCAAGCATCATTATATGCGACACGCTTGTCAGAAATTGGCTGTTCAGCGTTGAATCCTTTTGTTCCTTTAAATCAATGTACATGTAAGAACTGTCAATGATGTGAATTATATACAGCATGCATGAGACAGATTGATTCCAGGTTCAGTAAACACAAAGCCTCATCAGTCAAAGTGTAATCACACAGTGATGAGGAACAAGCAGCCCATTGTACCGAGACTGCAGCTCAACACTGTGGAGGCGAAGAAACGCTTTTTCTGTCGAGGTGCGCGTCTCTCTGCAACCGTACTGCCGTCTTTCAAGGGGAAATCTACCAATCTGATGATGTTGTGGGATTGTACTCCTTGATTTTAGGGCTCATAACTCAAAACTAATAAAACTGAAAACATCTTAGTACATTTCAGAACAATCTTTACAATTTCTACTTTTACAGAATAACCAACTAAAGGTCAATTTTGGCAGAACCCCCCTATAAGGATCTGACAAGTGTCTCAGAAGTATTACATCAGATAATTTTAAGTACTTAAAGCGAGTATATCATACTCGCTTTCAACCAAAAGTTAGATTTTCAACAAAAGTGTGTGATTCAGAGCCCAAATGTGTAACAATGTCCCAAACTGGTCTGAAGGCAAGCTCCCTGATCTACGAAAAGCTAATATCCCTGAATTACATAATAACAATGAAGAAAAGTCAGATGCTGACCAAAACATGCTGGCCCCTGACAACAATCATCTCTCAACAAAGGAAACACAATCACATTCTTGTTCGAAGGGATTCTGCAGAACAAAATATAGGTCTGTGCATAACGGAACTTACCTCACATTGACAAACTATACAATCGAAAGTATATATTTTAATTCCATTGTCGTCCTTTTTTTCTGATAAATTGAGAAACTATGTTTAGTCACTTTAGTCCACTAGGCAAGATTGTTATGTAAAAATACATCCGTCTGTTTGCCCAAATTCGATTCTGGTGTCCGGTATGGTCACTGGTGGGAAATCTTCTCTACACAGGAAGTGACAAATTGAAACTTAAAGAGGGAAATACAAAAGTGTCTCCTAAACGGCAGTGACCGAGAGCTCCGTCCAGAGAAAGCTGGACATCTTCACCATCTAGTTTACTGACGTCACGTTACGTGATTTCTGGGTAATGAAGTCCTTCAAACTTTCAAAAATTCACAGTTATGTCCCCCGCTGCCACTTGGGGCCGCCAAAGTGCAAAATTGCCTAGTGCCGCTTTAACTATCCACCTAAAAGCCCCAATCCAGAATGAAAGTACAGCACCACCTGTGGAGACAAGACTTCCCCCCTTACTGGTTTTCTTTATTTCACTGGTTTGTAGACATTTTTCTCCTCTCGAAATGATAGACGAAACTCTTCTTACAGGGAGTAACACTATGTAACAGTCCCATCTCTGCAATAACCTGCGAGATTTGTGTCTGGAGAAAGGAGCCATTCCACAGGAACCGCTTCAACAGACGTTAATCCTCTTACATGTGAACTATTGCTAGAGGGATCGGTTTTGTTTTCCCCAGCTCCTTCAACAACCAAGAAAATCAGCGGACATTTCTCAGGCATGTCTTTGAATGATCTTTTCTTTTACACCTCCGTTGTCAGTCCTACCTTCAAAAAAGAAAGATTGTTTCTGGCTCTCTGTGTTGCAGCTGCCATTGCCGACACTCTGCGATCCGACCGAGACAGTTAAGGCAAAGAATGACAGATGTTGATTAAATCACTGGCCGTTCACTTAAAGTGCGACCCCGCTCCTCCTCAGTTCTCACCATCTTTTCCTTTGAGCTGTACATTTGCCCCCTATTTTTTGTGAATTTAAGAAGAAAGAGTTAGTATGGCCACCTGATGACGTCAGCCAGTCATCCGCTCCTAAATCTGTGTTAAGGTAGTGAATACGCTTGAAGGAAAGAGATGGACTTGAGTTGGACAGTGGACACACTCGTCCCGGATACTTATTGCGATCCTTCCTCTTTGTGGATAAGGTTTGACCGATATGAATTTCTGAAGGCCGATAGCAATACTGATATTTTTTTACTGAAGCAGCCAACAGCTGATATTTTGTGCTGTATGTATCAATTCGACCATTTTGATGACACAAAATGTAAAAAAAATAATACAAAAATTCAAGTATTCAGCATTTCCCCCAGAATTTTATTCTTGTCAGGGTGGAAAAGCCTCTGAAACAGTATGGGACACTAAAACTCTCCACTGAAACCCATGCTAACAAAATTCTTAGGGAGGTTATCCATCTAAATCTGCTCCTTAAGGCAGGGTGAGACAGGTTTCACGGCCCACAGTCGACAGTGCTGAATCCGCGCAGGGTGACTTTGCCTTTCCTCCTCAGGTCTTGCTCTGGGGCGATGTTCATCCGCTGGACCAACAGCTTCTCGTAGAGCAGCGGGTGGTAGGCGCCCAGCGTGCAGGCGGCATCGAAGTAGCGCTCGTGGTAGTGGCACAGGTCCGTCTTCCTCACAGAGGGAATGTACTCGTAGACGTGAACCTCCCGGCAAAGCGCCATCATCAGCAGGATGCCTACAATGGAAACAAACAAGCATAAGGCGTCTTTACACGGAGCATTTATACCGGGTTATTGGTGGATCTGACCCACCTCACCACCTGGGAGAAAAGCCAGACCTGACCCGGTGTTAGTTCTGTGGAAAGTAAAGCAGGAGAAACAGATGATCAGAATTATTTCCAGCTACTATTTGACCAACTATTAAAAAGGAAGACATTGAGAGTCCTGTGAATAATGCAGCCATTGCATGATAGTGGTTAAACTACTTAAAATTTGATTTGGCCCTGCCTTTATAACAAAGTTGATGGGATACAATAGCAGGAAATTACTTTATTAAAAGTAATATGTATGCAAAATAGATACCAATAAAGAGAAAAATAATCTGTTTATATTTTATGCCTTGTATGCCTTGCCTTTGGATCTGGAATACAAATTAAGGCCAAAAAAACTAATAAAACTAACTAATAAAAGAGCAAACCTCTGTCTGTCTGTCTGTATCTCTGTCTGTCTGTCTGTCTGTCTGTATCTCTGTCTGTCTGTATCTCTGTCTGTCTGTCTGTCCGTTCCCGTTTTCCTCGGACACCGTCGGCCGACAGCATTGTAATTTGGCACGGGTAGCGGGTGGGGTCCCGCGCAGACAGTGACAGGGCCGGATTTTGGCCCCGACCCCAAAGGGGCGTGGCTAGACCAAAACAGGGCTAAAAACGGCCATAAACGGGCATAGGACTGCTGCAGACAATCAGACAGCACGTTTTGGGACTGACTGTTTATAGACAAGCTTAGAGGTTTGACAGGGTGATGGGGTCACTGGAGGAGGCCTGGAACAACTGAACCATTACTGGGCTCATCTTTCTCATCTTGTTTCACTTTAGTTATACAAACATTTGAGCAGAGCTGCTCTGGAAGCAGAAATAATCTGGTTGAGTTTAACCTCAATGGGCGGAGCCAAAGAACTACAGTTTTTCAGAGTGCAATTTAGCTAATGGCAAAGAAGGAACTGTGGTCAAAATATAAATAAAAAAGCCTCAGATAAATGTTTGCATAAGTAAAACTCCAAATTGCTGATTGACGGAGACTCCCACCCTCTCATACGTTCCTCTCTGACATTCACCCTCTCTACTTTTCTCTCCATCCCAGTTCTACCGATGTTTCCTCATCCTGTTCCACTGCAAGCGTCAGACGGCCGAGAACGGCCACTCGTCCATGCCGTCCAAAACCACCGTCATCCAGCTCAACCGACGAGTGTACGAAAGCACACCGGTAGCCATGGGCCACATCTCAGGATCGCCCTGCACCAAGAACAAGGAGTGTACCAGTCCAGCGGCATCAGACAAGACAGACAAGTTAGACCCACCCGACCCACCGGTTCTGCCCAACATCACGCTATGAGGGTGGCAAAAGTATGGACCCCAAAGAGGCGCCCCCATACCTCCCTTTTACCATGTGACAGTAATCTGCCGTTCAGTGGTCTGTCTTTCGGTAGCACCTAAAAACTCATGGTCGTGGTCTTTTGGACGGAGTGGGAGGGGGATGTCCGCCATAAATCGGCAGACTGAAGGCTTGTGTTGCGATACATCAACCTCTCGGAAAACTCCACTTTGATCTATGCTTGGTGTCACCCTGAAGTCTCGGTACAGTGATCGTGTGAGGTGTATGAAACTCTCAATGCCGTGACCGTCCCGTGGGGTGTCGAGAACTGTTTACGGTGTTGTGTTGCCAAGATCTCATGAACAAACCGTTCAGGAAGGAGCTTAACTCAACTGAACTGTTGCAAGGTGTTCCCCAAAAACGTTGATTTGTCCATTTTAGGTCTGTTACATCGTCGGCTGCACTATGTAGTTTTAGGAGGGGAATTTGAACCTCTGAAATGTCAAAAACAAAAATCTGCACCACTTATTAATGCATGCTGGCTGAGCGGCTGTAATTTTGCTCCATCCCGAAGACGAATTGTTAATATACAAGAAACTGTATGGTAATTAGTTGGTTGTGAAACAGTTTTGTTTTACAATACACTAATTTGGGTCTACTTTGTGATATTCAAGAAACAATCGTCTGCAGTACTACATCAGGATAGATGCAGGATAAATGCATGAAGTGGGGCTTCTACAATGGCTATCACTGTAGCTTTAGTCCTGAATGACTGAAGTGTCCCAGAACACGGTTCAAACCCAGACGGAAACTTTGGCCCCATTTACATCTGGTATTAAAATGCGATCTATATCCAGATATTGCTTGTGGCTGGATTGCATCCACACTACGTAGAATCCGGGCCACAATGTGAGCCTGACCACTTCAGCATTTGGTTTTGGAAATCGGATAGCAACGTGAGCGAAAGCAGGTTTTTGCGTGTCCAGACTCTAAATGCATCCTGGTGTGATTGGATAATTAACCACAACCTGGGTGGGTGGCATACATTTACATACGTTTTACTTATCCAGATAAGATATCCAGATAGAGATTGCATTTTAATACCAGGCGTAAATGGGGTTCTCTCTCTTCCCACCTCCCGCCATTTTTATAATCCCCCCAAAAACCCATCTTTGTTGGCTCACAAGGTCACTTCAACCATTTGCAAATGGTTATTCAGAGTGATTTCTTGAAACTATACTGCTGCTCTGAGGTGAAAACATCACCGCATCACAGTTCGGCAGCGATACGATTCATTGTTTATGTGCCTAAATGAAATGTGTATATTTTTATATTGTCTCTTGCTTGATGGACTATGTGCATTCAGACTGAAGCTGTCTGTCATCTGAAAGGAAGCTGCTTCATGGTGCTGTTGTTGTAACTGTTTGGTGGGGCAAGTTTTGAATAAAGTGCTGTGAGCTGCATGACACGGGTCAATCTTACTTTAACACTTAACACCAAACAGCTATTAGCGATGCACTTTGCATTTCTGGGTCTAGTCTGTTTGGTGTACTTTTCTTCTTCCTGTGGATAACTGGCCAATCGTAGACGACGTGACGTCACGTCCAGATGTTTCCAGCAGCTACAATGGAGTTTGATATCAGAAAATGTTTCAGCGATCTAAAACATCAACGGTAAACGTCAGGTTTTGGTGTCAGTCCCTCAGAATCAAAGAGCGAGGGCTTCTTTCTAGAGCCGCCATTTTGCACCGACGTTCAACAATCATACAGGGAGAAATCCATCGTAGAAGAGGAGAGAGACCAATTTCTCCACCCACAGTAGAGGAAATAGACCAGATTGGCACAAACGTAAAAGCCCACCGGTATTTTCCTTTAATTGGAAATCACTGCATGTTGCTTTCTTCTACAGCTGCATGATTACGGCTGCAATGATAATCCTGATTATCATATGTAGCAATATGTAGGGCAGTTTCACAGTGTTAGGTAGAGAAACTTCATCACAGCCTATCAAACTAAGGCTGCACCAGAAACTGTTGAAAGAGAGAAAGTTTTATTCCCTAAAGGAATAGTCTGTCAACTAGAGTCTTGTGTTACAATACGCTGATTCAGTTCTACTGTATCACATTTAAAAAGCACTGACTTCTACAATGGCTCCCACTGCTTACAGTACTAATGCATGACAGATGCAGGATAAATGCATGAGGGAGGTTTTCTACAATGGCTACCAAAGCGTTAATACATTACAGATGCAGGATAAATGCGTAAAGGGGTATAAAGGGGTCTTCTGCAATCGCTACCAAAGTATGCAGCAGCTGGACAGAAGTTTGTGTGTGAAACCAAACTAATATTCTGTATTAAGAATGCAGATCAGTGTATTCCATAAAGCCTCTTAGGAAAAAAACATATGATGATGGATTTTCAGCATGGTTTTTCTATTCCCCACAGGATTTCAGGATATTTTGGGTGAATGACATCTGGCGGGGCTCAGTAAGCCATAAAACATGTTTGTTCAGTAAGCTACTTTATTCTCTGCATTAAAGGTCTTCGACATTTACAACAACACATCCCCGGCTCATTTTTGACATTTGTCATAGCTATTTTCCTGGGCTTTCTAAAGAATAGGTCAAGTACTCTCGATATACGATATGGAAATTCCTCGATCCGCTGATTGAAATTCTTCGGCATGCTGCCAAGGTGATAGTATAGAGCCATACTGCTCAGCCAGACAACCGAGTCCGACCTTGGTCAACGTGAGACCTGAGCGGGCCCGCCAAGGTAATAACATTACTGGGGCTAAGTCAAACTTGTACTGTAGGCATCCACTCTACTGCTGCCATGTGAAACCAGAACGGTGCAAGAAAAGTTCAAGGTTTTGTGCAGCTACATAACCAGCTTGAGAGAGGTCGGTCCTGTCGACTTATCACTTCTGACATGTTATTAAAGTCTTAATCAGTGACATGTTTTATATAAATAAATGTAAGTTTTGCTACTTTCTATTGCCAATTGCTATAACACAACAGTGATCCAACATATAGCCAGTTCATGAAAGCTTTTCCATTTCCTGTTCTGAACACCCGGAGTCTGGTAGCTCTTTCCTGGGGGAAATCCTCTGCGATGCGTTTTACGTTTCCGGTTTGTGTGGAATAAACAGAAGAAGAACTGGGTAGTTAGCATGAGCAGCGATAGCCACCATGGCTGAACAGACAAAGAGAAGAGCGACGCCTACAGAAACTCAAACTGCATCAGCAGAACATCCAAGCTCCGCCCACACTGTTTGATTGCCAGGTGATCTCTGGGAAGTGCAGTGCAGAAACACCGCAGCAATGAGTGCTTAGCAACAAAGATGGACACTAAGGGGGCTTTCAAATTATGTTTTTTGCATAGGGTCAAACTTAGCAAACCTGCCTTTAGATAACCCAAACACCAACAGAGAAGAGACCTACCGATGAATCCCGAGGAGGGCGGGTTGGGCTGGATTTCCTCCTGGATGTTGGCCTGGATCACGTCCCACAGGCGCCAGATGAAGCCAGGGTGCAGGATGTAGAAGGGCTGGTCGGGTCGCCGGCGGCGGCGCTCGCTGTATGGGGTGAACAGGTCGAATTCCGGGTTCTCGTACCACTGAGAGAGGAGGAAGAGAAACCAGACATGATCAGTCTGTCTGTCTGTCTGTGACCCCGTGTGTTTGTTGTGTACATGCCTGAATCCCCCTGTTTGCCTGAAAACTTTTGAGGTCTTTTGAGGCATTTTTTGGATGAGACATGACATTGGACGGAATTAGACATCATCTTTTACTCGTGATCTTGTCAAGTCAAGAAATACGGCTTTGCCCCTTTAAGACGAAACAGTAGCATGCACACAAATAGCAGCAGACTCTGACGTCACACACTCTTAACCTGCAACAGGTCAAAGAATTGCTTTCCTTCCTTTTAACCTCTGTATAGTAGGCCAACCGGCAAATGTCAGGGTGATGTGAAGCCAGCGGAGCGGCAACGTCACCGACTTTATATCACACCTGGGTCAAATGATGTAATTGCGTTGGTTTTACCCCGCACGGAGGGCCAGATGGGTGGGGCTTGCCACTTAGGACAACACGATGAGTACCAAGAAATTTAGACTGAGAGGTATTTGGATACTTTTCTGTGATCGACAGTTTACCTGACAGAGATGAACTACTTGACCCTGGTCTGTCCTGTATACGGACCCAAACCAATGGTTCCCAAACTGGGGTCCAGGCACCCACAGAAGTCCTTGAGGGGGTTTCCAGGGGATTTCCAGGGGGTTTCCAGGGGAAGTTAGCACGATGAAAGAACAGATAACACCGACTATTCTGATCAGATGTTTACTGTATCTCCCCAGCTACAGTATAGACACTTAACATCAGATGTAGGGCTGCAACTAACGATTATTTTTTGGGATTAATTTTTTGGGGATTAATTGCCCAAAGCGATGTCTTAAAATTTTCTTAGAATTGCTTACTTAGTCTGACCAGCAGCCAAAAAAAAACAAAGTATTCATTTTATGATATGAAACAGAGAAAAGCAAGCAAATCTTAGCATTTGTCAAGCTCTAACCAGCAAATGTTTGGTATTTTTACTTGATAAATGACTAAAACGATTAATCGATTATCAAAATTGTAATCGATACATTTTCTGTCGATCGACCAATCGATTAATCTACTAATCGTTTCAAGTGCAACAGTAGAATAAGCTTAAATTCCCCATGGCACCAAAATAACTCAGTCAAGTCACACAATCAAGGACAATCAATGAATCACTTTCAGCTTGTAAAGGTACATTGTCTGAATTGTAAATTGCCTTAAACTATACTGGCTTCAATCCTGAATGTTGTAAATGCTGGAAAACATGTTCCTCCCTTCCCTGTGGCAGAACATAATTGTGTATTCTGTGTTTTTTAGAGCCATTAGAGCGACCGCCCGGGAATGATCTTTCAGCTCTTCCTCATCACGTCATTAGGCGGACGAGCTGACCGCAGTTAATCAAAGACGGCAGACGGTTATCAGCCGACACCAGACAGTCGACTGTCTGTGGCCTTTTGTCTCACACCGGGAAGGTTCCGGATTTTTTGTAAACCTATCCTAATCATCGCTACAGAAGCCTCCTTTCAGGTCATTAAAATGACTTCATGCTGGTTCCCTGACTAAAGTGGCCCATTTCTCTCAACATGACAGCAGATTGGAGTCTTAGACCCGCGAGAGGAAGAAGCTGATATCATGAAGCCTAGCGTGCTGCTACTGACGGAAAAAATGCAGTCACTGCCATTTATATCTTTATTTATGTTTTGACCAGAGTTCCTTCTTCAACTTTGCCAGTTAGTCAACCTGCGCTCTGAAAAGCGGTGGTTCTTTGGTTCTTTGGGGTCAACTTTTGTCTGTTTTTCATTGGTAGAAAGAATATAAAGCCCTGAGAGTTGAATTAGACCCAAGTGAAAAAGCTGCATGTTTGGATACAGGGAATCTTTACCTAAAACGATACCTTTGATTGTTCATTGCCATATCGTCTAGAAAGGGTCTGAATGTTTTGTAGTGATGTCACGTCATGTAGCGCTTCCTGAACCGCAGGCATCAATTCATCCTGCGGTGCTAGAACAAACATGTTCACCAACACTGAGCCATTACAGCTGAGGTGATGATGGATCCATGACAGTGTAATGGATGTATGACAGCGAGTGAAGAAATGCATCGCACCGGGCCTCAGAACAGGAAATGGGAGGATTTCAAGTATCAAAGGGAACGGCATAAACTGTCAAGAAGGTAGTATCATTATTATTATCATTATTATTAAAGTTTTAGAGCAATTTGCCAGGGCACTGACACAAGACCAACGGCATTTCTATTGAGCAGAAACGACAGAGCTTCTGTATAGTGCCTGAAAGCTGACGTGATGTTTCCTGTCACCTAGCCAATCACAGCCAAGAGTTGAACCACCGCTGTGTCATTCATGCCAATTATAGTCTCTTAGACCGACAGGAGCTCCATTATTTACCTGCCGTTTTGTGTGCTTACCTTTGGCAGGTCGACGGAGTAGGGAGACGGGTCCCACGCCACCAGAGTCACGTCCTGGTACAAGGAGCTGGTGCTGAACTGGTGTTTGGGCCGGGCCAGGATCTGGGGGGG
>OMLI01035072.1:0-11248 GCA_900302605.1 Rondeletia loricata
TTGGCATAATAAAACATCAAATCTAAACATCCGGACTTACCTTTATAACAAAATGGTAAGTCCGGATGTTTAGATTTGATGTTTTATTATGCCAAACTATCAAAAAAACTAAATAACACCAAGCACCACTGCCACATTAATGTTAATTTTAGCAGCTAACAGACCTGAGTCAGAGTCGAGTCCAGGTGAGATGGTAGTGAGGAAGCCAGTATAATTGCTAACTGGAGGTTGTTTTGAAGTATTGACAGCAGCACATACAGGTAGTGTCATCTGTTGACTGTGCTGAGATTGAACATTTAAACAATTGTCTCTCTACAGCCGGGCACCACCACCGCCACCTATGGCCAGGGCAGCACCCCGTCCCCCCTATGCCCCAGTTCCAACCCAGGCCCCTCCAACCGCCATGGCTGCTCCAGCTGCAGCACCCAGGCAGCCAGGTATGTTTGCCCAGATGGCCACTACAGCTGCTGGGGTGGCAGTGGGCTCTGCAGTTGGGCACACCCTCGGCCATGCCATGACTGGAGGCTTCAGTGGAGGTGGAGGACAATCGGAGGCTGCCAGGCCTGACGTCACCTACCAGGTAAATAAACAGTGGCTTAGACAGTCATGGGATTGATATAGCTTCAGGGCACCGTTGAACTCATGAGATTTGTCTGGCTGGCACATAGGTAGGTCATCACAACGCATAATAGGAGTGTGTGTGTTTGGGGTGGTATGATTCATTTTATAGATAGGTGTGCAAAAATTTTCTGATTGTTTTTAAATTACACAAGGTGCCTCTCCATGTTACAAGTTGCCTGTGAAACACGATGTAGGTTAACACAGAAAGTTCTGGACCAGCCGAAGGTTTACTGACTAATACTGCAGTTTTGCTGTGGAACACCTATAGTTGGTCTTCATCAGATAAATTAACACATTGTTTATAAATGCAATTTTTAGATGTGTGAATGATCCTAGCATCTGCCTTGTGCCTGTCAGGAGCCCTACCAGGTTCAGCCCATGTACCAGCAGCCGCAGCCGCAGTCCATGTACCAGCAAGAGGTGGCTCCTCAGCAGCAGGCTTGCTCCTATGAGCTCAAGCAGTTTATTGAGTGTGCCCAGACTCAGAGCGACTACAAACTCTGCGAGGGCTTCAGTGAGGTGCTCAAACAGTGCAAGTTCGCTAATGGTAAGTGAAAAGTGTGTGTGTAATCTAGCACTGGAAACATGTCTGGCCGTTTGGATGAGATTAGGTTAGATATGGTTTGTCTGGCAATTCTTCAATTAAATCTTGTTATTTTTCAGTTTGTTTGTTCATTTTGAAAGATTAATAGGATGTAAGTTCAGGTTTTACTAGTGCTTATATGCCTGGAATGAGATACTCAAATTCTAACTAATCTCTCATTTGAACAATTTATGATAAATCATTTTATTGTTCTCTAAAGTCTTGGTCTACTTTTTTCATTTACTCTTCTCCATACTTGAGTTAACACCGCCAAATAAAAGGAGGCTCTGCAGGTGTATTTAGTCATCCATACGTCATAGCCAAATGACTTGGCACCCTGCATTGACTTCATGCAGTTGGAGACAGAAGGTGGTGCAGTACCCAGTGTGGCCTTAGGGTGGAGTAGCTTCAAGGCTCTTTTAGACTTGTGTCATAAGGTTTCAAAATGTTATTTCGAGTAGCCGTTTGCTAATATGAGAGCAGCATGATGGAAAGTATTTTAATTTTTCTAATCAAACTTTTGTTCCCTCCACAGGAATGTCATGAGACGGAGACAAAAACCTGGAGAGGGATGGACGCATGCACATACTCTAATATGCAAGCATATTGGATATTATAAAGGTGTAATTCACAAGATCTCAATAAACTTACTTTGTTGAGACAGTTGATTAAATAGTGTTAATCATTATCATCAAACAGCAGCAGTGCATTCATTTCTCAGGAGTGCAACAAAATTTGTAATGATAGTCCTATAAATAATGTTTATATATTTTGATGTGTTGCATGTTTTAATTTGAATTGAGTTTGTCTGTTTTTCATCAGCTTCAGTGCTTTGACTTCTTGTCAGCTGGACTGTTGTATTTAAACTAAATGTTTCTCCCATATGTATCACAACGTGAACTAGTGGTATAAGAACATAATACCTAGTAAAACCACCCATTTCCTTCCTCTGGATCATGGCTGTGAAATCACAAGCATATGGGTTCTAATAAATAAAGCACTTGGATCATAAAAACAAACTGAACTTTTCTGTAATGTGTGATTATTCACCGCCTTCTCCTGCACCCGCATAGGCCACATTATTATAGGCCTAATTCTATTTATATGCGGTTTCTTTTATTAGAATTGAAGAGTTACAAAGCAGGGTTACCACAGGGATCTAACACCTGTCATGTCACTCTAGTCTCAGTGCAAATCAACGAAGTAAATGCTGCTTGTGGAATATGTAATGTAGGGCAGCCATGTAGATAGTCTTGCCAAAGGTCTAATAATGAAAACTCGAGTGGAAGTCACCGTGGGGAACATGAGCCGCAGTGTGTCATTTCATGAATCTGAATATGATGTGGACGCGTCGAGTCTGCTGCTGTGGAAGCACCCATTTATTTTTGGCATTGACATTAGAGCTCGCCCTTTGCAATGGCAGCAGCCCACAAGCTGTGGTAACATCGTGCTTTCACTAAACGTATGTGCTTTTTGTTGTGAAATCTCACGGAGAGACCGAGTAATGATGGATTACCCTCATAACAGGGACTGACCACGCACGGACACGGTGAGTGATCGCTGACGAGCTTGTGTGTTTACTTCTTCAGCTCGTTTTTGCATTGCAGCCTGCAAAAGGTCACAACGTGATAAGAGGATGAGAGAAGTCCAGTTCACACACTGTAGCTTAGTGCATTACGTGTCGTGATTTGTCGTGATCGTGAATGGGGTATGACATTTAATTTGTGAGGATCATATCCATTCGAGGTCCAAAACATTGTATTGTTCATGTAGATCTTGTTACAAGGAAGCACCATGTGACAGCCGGCATAATGTTATTTCAACACCCCGTTTGAGTGAACCTATGTTGAAGCATCGCATGGATTGATAAATAAAAAATGTTCAGTAATACGAGTGAATTTAATTGTATTGATACATTTTACAATAGTCTATGAAAGTGTCATTAATTTCATAAAGGCATATCTATCTATTTTCATTTGTTTAATCTGATCAGTTTATTCATAAATTGGGTATTACTGTTATTTGGCTCTCTCTAGCTGAAGGGGAGGAGCCTGGAAATGTCACTCAGACTTGTCAGAAACAGCCATCTGTCATGTCCTCCCTTGGGAATAGGAACTGAAGCAAATCCATTAATATAGGATACTGTTTAAGCACAACAAATGACAGAGGAATGAATTTTAGGCTGCTCTGTTGCCTGAGAAAAACTAGTCTATTTAAAACTCAATAACAGCTGTGCGATATCCTTGAAGGTGGTTAAGGGATTTAAAAACAATCATAGCAAATACCTTCTTAAGATTTGTTGTTTAATTTACTTTCAACTCTGAAGAAGTTGTAATAAAAGACATGTATCGCCACATCTAAAGCACAGTGTTGTCAGTGGAAAGGCAGCTCGCCCTATATGAAATGTTTGTGTTGTTGGCAGCCTGTTGGCAGCTGTAGAGGAGAGCAGCTCTGTAGCCTTGGTGAACCTGTCACACCAGCATGACCAAAGAGGACGAGATCCCTGACTGGGTGGGAGCCCAGGAGTTCTACGATAAATATGACCCCAAGGAGATTCTGGGAAGGTACGTTCAGGAAACCTCAAGGTACAATATACCTCATGTACCATGTCGTGTTTAGTTCCTGTGGTTCAAAAACACACCTGGCCTTTATTCGTGGTTCAGAAATCCACGTTTCTGGAGTGTTCTTTGCCAGCCAAACAATACAATAGATTGCAAACAGTCTCTGTGCAGTATTCAGAGTATAGCACATGGAGTTGGGCAGCATGGCTCAGAATCTATAGTATTTCTATTAGAGGACTTAAAAAGTCTCAATCACTTAAGTCTTAAGGTAAAAAAAAATTTCAATGGTTGAGACTTAAATTTGAGCAAATCTGGACAGTATAGAAGTTTCCTTGAAGTCCCTGAGAAATGTCAGCAGTGGTAGAGCCTGCTCTTTGTTATTCCCAACCATTCGTCAGAGGGTGGTGCTGTTAAGGTAAGCCAAAGTACCCAGTGTGTGGGGAGGCTGCATTCATTCAGTTCAGCCTGATAAAGGTTTAGTGTTGGGGGCTGCCCGTGATTGGCCAGCCTGTTGATGGATTATATAATGTCACTCCCATTCCCACATGCAGGTCATGAGGTCACTGGATGTGGACACTGTGTTCCCCTGCTAGTATTCCTCACGTGGCCCCAGATGGCTTCACAAACCGGGGAAGAAAAGTCAGCTTAGTTTGTGTATGTTGGTCACCTACATATTTCTGTGATAGCAGAACATCCCCTGAATCATCCTCTGAAATGGATTTCATGAGAAAAGATAGAAAATGACAATGAATGAGGGTGAATCTTACTTATTTCACGTGCAGACCATGCTCCTTGAAAATGAGGTTTTGAAGTTAATGGGCTGTTTGTTAGACAAGACATAGAGCCAGTGGTGTGTATGAATAAGTGAGCTATTACCCAATACTGTTCATATTGAGTCTGTTCAGAGACATGCCTTATAAACAACAGGACAGTGAGAAATAAACATGACCAACTCCAGCAGAAGTTGTTGAATGAAAGCCACTCTTGATGAGTCTAGGTTATACATTTGATTAAAACGTCTTATATGATGTAATGTATGATATAATGTTCCACTGCTTGGAACATTACATCCAACAGTTATCACAATAGTTCTGAGTTTGTTGTCACATAAACACCGTCCAGCTGTGTAAACACAAACCTCTGGAGAAGTAAACCAACAAGCCTTAGATACGAGGGCTGATGTGTTTTCTGTCCCTCAGGGGAGTGAGCAGTGTGGTGCGTCGCTGTGTCGACAAACGGACATCTCAGGAGTATGCGGTGAAGGTCATCGACATCACTCCTTCGGACAAGATGACTCCGCAGGAGATCGAGGAGATCAGACAGGCTACGGTGAAGGAGATTGACATCCTCAAGAAAGTCTATGGGCAAGACAACATCAGTAAGCACACCCTCACAGAGACACACTTCATGAGAGATTTCACCTGAAATGGTGTGCATCAGCAACTTCATTGGACCAGTAATCCAAATCTTATTAGAAAAGCTGTAGAATAGAATAATCTTATAACATTTAAGGGACCATCTTGTAGCCTACAGTACCCACAGACTCTTATACAAAGTAAAGGGAGTTTGTTTGGCATATGTCCCACTAACCTGCTGAAGAGGTCCGTCACGTATGAACAGCACTGGCCCTTGCTCACTCTAGTGCTCCATGTATCTACTGACTTTAAATCCTATTTGTTTTGCTTGTAAAGATGCTACTGACTAATAAGTTAAATAATTGCCTTAAATATGAATATAGAATGTGCCTCAAAGGTCTCTCTCCTCTCTCTAGTCCAGCTCAAAGACTGCTACGAGTCCAAAGCCTTCTTCTTCCTGGTTTTTGACCTGTAAGTGTCAGACCTTAAGTTTTTCATGAATGAGTCTTAAAATGATCAATGAGACAGAAACCCATGCCTAAATGCTCAAACTATAGACAGAGGAATGTGGTTACACTAACTGTATTAATATTGAGGACACATCAGTTTCCGGAAACTTGGGATGCTGCTTGAGAATTGTTCAAAAGCTTAATATTTAAATTTTTCTCCCAGGATGAAGAGAGGCGAGCTTTTCGACTACCTCACAGAAAACGTTACACTGAGTGAGAAGGAAACCAGGTCAGAGGGCATGTTACTTCCAGGGTTGGGGTCAATTCATGAATGAAGTCATCAATTCCAATTCAACTGAGGAATTAGAATTGGAATTGGAAAAAACCTACAGGAAACAGGATTGGAATTGAATTGGAATTTCAGGAAGTTGAATTTAATTCAATTAAATTCTGTGAAATTCCATGTTTTGTTGTTTTTTCTTACCACATATGAGATTACACGTAGTGTTATATATTATCAATACTGAATATCATAAAATGTTAAAGGTACCTTTCAGGTGGTATTTAATGCATAACATGTAATCGTAATACATACATTATGATTGAATGTATCTGATTTGTTTAACTGTCTTTTATTTGATTCATAAAGTTTGATTTATAATGTTTAGCAATTCAAGACAACCTCTCTTAGAAGTGGAATTTCATGGAATTCAATTCTGTTTCCTTTCATTCCAGTTCAATTCCAATTCTGTTTCCTTTCATTCCAGTTCAATTCCAATTCTGTTTCCTTAGAGGTGGGTGCAATTCCAATTCCAGCTCCAGGAATTGAAATGGAATTGACCATGCATTCTCAATTCAATTCATGAATGGCCCCAACCCTGGTTACTTCACTATTAATTCTACTACTTGACTATGATGAAAGTGATGGGAGACAGACTTAACTTTTAAAGTGAGACAATGCTAGAGCTGGATACTCTTAAGATAAATGTTCTTCTTTGTATTGGAATATCCTACTTTGCGTCCATGAACTGAGACAGTTTGAGGTCATGAGGAGTGCTGTGTGTTGTTGGTGGTTGCAGGAAGATCATGCGTGCTCTGCTGGAGGTGGTCCATTTCCTCCACTCCCAGAACATTGTCCACCGGGACCTGAAGCCTGAGAACATCCTTTTGGACGACCAGATGAACATCAAACTCACCGACTTTGGTTTCTCTGTGCAGATCGAGCCGGAACAGAAGCTCAATGGTCAGTGAAAATTAGAATGGAAACCCACCACTAAATACTAGCGGAGATTTTTGTGGATAGCTGTTTCAAATGTAAGGTCGACCAAGGCCCATGAGCAAGACAGTGTACCCCTACCTGCTCCAGACGTGCCCCAAATGGCTGATGCTGCAATCCGAGCACTTAAATGCATAAACATGTCTGAAAAACACGTGAAGAAATAAATTCCATATTGCACTGTGTGTAGGGTGATTAAGTACTCTCTAAAAATTCTTAGCATCTATGCACACAGGTAACAGCAGGCAACAAAAGCCAGAAGGTTGACTGACAACAAAACCTGAACACAGCAGAAATTCCTATTCCAGGATATCCTGTTGAGGAATTGCTTGTATTCTGCCCTAATGGAAATATGCATACAAAAAGTGACTATATTTACATCCTATACAGCCAAGTTACCCCACACGTTAAAACTCTAGCTGCCATTGGTCAGCAGAGTATCTGGGTCTTGTAAGTCAAGGCGCCCTGCATCTGGTTGCACAACATTCTCCCTTCTCTCTTAGCTGGTCTGACAAAGGTTAAGATGCAACAGGACACTTGCTGATCTATTTGCAGTGACCTTTCATAGAGGGGCACTGTGACTTCTCAGGATGTACCAGATGAGGACTGGGACCTGCCAAGTCTAATGTTCAAGGAAAATGGAACCACATCACATAATGTCTATCAGTCTGTTGAAATGTAAAGTGCATGGAACATTACTTGACCATGAAGTTTGTTCTCAAGGCTCACAGTAGATCTATTTCAAAGTGTTAACTTACTGTGTGGCATGCACACCATGTTGCCATTTACAGTATTGCAACACTGACAACAAGGCAGATATCAAAATTAATCTCTTATTGCATAGTTGAAAAATGATTTGATAGTATAGCTAAATAAACAGACACATTTTGTTCTCTCAGATATAAATGTATTGTTTTCATGCAGTGTGCATTATACATTATACATTATATGATAGTGCAACATTTTGACAATTTCTCCTTGTACACAGCTAAAACCCTTCCATGATTTTCAGAACCAGATCCTTGGTGGTAAAACGTTTTCGCAACCCTTGGAGGTGTGGCTTTGACTGTTCACAAAATGTTAATGCCAGCGTGAACAAGGTCTGAATCTTCCCAAGAAATCCACTCACTCTAGTTTTTAATCAGCCTTTTCTACTTTGGCCCGTCTTTAATCTAGAGGTGTGTGGGACCCCTGGTTACCTGGCTCCTGAGATCATTGAGTGCTCCATGGACCCAAACCATGCAGGATATGGTACTGCTGTAGACATGTGAGTGTCCAGACACAAAAAAACACACAACCTACTGGGTAGCACACACAAAACACACAACACAGTAGAAAGTAATTTACTGGATCTGAACCTCATATCTGAACTGACCGATTTAAGTATCTAGCAATAACAATGGATACAATTACAAATATTAACAATCAAAAACAACTAATGAACAGTAATAATTAACAAATTCTGCAGGAATGTGAAAATATATTTCAATTTGTTGCACGTTGTTAGGGTTTTCCGGGTTGATAAATGAAATAACCCCTTCAAATGCAAATTATCCACCAAATGTCTTGAATTGTCTTGGTATTTCAATGTATTTCTGATTCAAGCCATCTCCAATCCTGAGGGGCTACAATTAGTGAGCTTCTGCTTTCCTACTCTCAATAGCTCCAATGTGCAATGCATTTGTAACTTTTAAACTTATGTACAATATGAAAATTAATATTATGTTACATGTGACCGGGAAAGCATGTTTTCCAGGGTACTGGATGATTAACAATGTGCATCCTGTCAACTGACCTTGTAAGCTTGATTTGCTGCTGGTTGTGCTTGCAGATGGAGTTCAGGGGTCATCATGTATACCCTGCTGGCAGGCTCTCCTCCCTTCTGGCATAGGAAACAGATGCTGATGCTGCGTATGATCCTGGCAGGGAAGTACGATTTCTCCTCTCCAGAATGGGATGACCGCTCAGACACTGTTAAAGATTTGGTAGGATATTTGGACTCCATCTACTGTGTCTGTTGAAACATTGTTTCCCAACTACTGGTTTTGGTTATGTTTTTAATGGATCGAAGACAGTTTTCCCCTCTCAAATTGGATTGACTGGCTCTTCATATTACTACTGACAATATGTAACAGCTTAATATATGTTTGCATGTATTTTGAGGCAGCAAAAATGTTTTGTTTACACCAGAATCCATGTGAATGTCTAATATTTAATATAGTTTGGAGTTTTAACATATGCTCCATGTTGTGCCCTCAGATCTCCCGGATGCTGGTGGTGGACCCTAAGCAGCGCTACACCGCTACTGATGCTCTCAACCACCCATTCTTTTCACAGTATGTGGTGGCTGAAGTACGACAATTCAGTCCGTACAGGCGGTTCAAGGTAAGATGTAAAAGCATTTGGGAGACTAATTTTTTTATTAGGTTGTTATTGGGCATTCTCAATGACAGACAGGGATTAAGACAAGCATTTTAGTGAGCTTAAACTCTCTGGGGGCATAAGAGGATTTGCTTTCACTGTATAGTCTGTAACGCTTTGTAGTCGGAAAAACCATTGACCCTTACTCAACTTTTGCCACCAGGTCATTTGCATGACGGTGCTTGCCACAATGCGCATCTACTGCAGCTACCGCCGAGCCAAGCCCGTCACCAAGGAGGTGATCAAGAGTGACCCGTACGCGGTCAAGCCCATCCGCAAGCTCATCGACGCCTGCGCGTTCAAGATCTATGGCCACTGGGTCAAGAAGGGCCAAACTCAGAACAGAGCAGCACTTTTCGAGAACACTCCCAAGGCCATCCTGCTGTCTATAGCTGCTGAAGCAGATGAGTCGCACCTCCACACATGGTAACACCACTTGTTCCTCAGGGCAGGTCTGGAGGTTGGATGTTCTACCATTCTACTCACGTGGATTTTTCTAGCTTTCCCATTTATGTATGTAAAAGGAATGGACTGGTAAAACAAGACAGAGTCCCTCTAGACTAGTTTGATATTATGTTTGTTTTTAATGTAGAGCACAGTTGCTCACTTTGGGAAAGGGTATGGAATTGGAATGCAGCATTGTTTTCTCCTTTGCAGATTTGGGAACTATCGCCCGATTGCTTTTTCTCAGTCTAAAATTTGGAAGATGTGTCATTGTTTGTTTAACAATGTACTTGCTGTCTGTCCTAGGGGTAGGTGACATGACAGTAGAAATGACAGAGGTTAATGGTTGTTTTAGAAAAAAGATGTGGATTTATTTAAAATCAATCCACTCTCAATCTACTGTATATCCAAGACCAGCGGGTCATTTATTTTCAGTGTTGATGCCCATGTAGAACAGATAGCGCCAACAGCTACATAATTATAGCTATAAATTACATAATCATTCATTTTTAAGGAACCAACCTGTTTCTCTGCAGCAATGTTCATATCTCATAAGGTGCAAAGACTGTGTCCATTATATCTGTGATTTCGGGGCCTCATTGATAAAAGTTACCCATGAACAAATACTGTGGTTAAGACCAATTCTAAGACAAAGTTGTGTTTTAACAATTTATCTTGATGGGTTCAGTGGGTTACATCCACCTCCAATTTTCTGTTATATGAAATCTAATTTCAAGGCATGCAAGTATGAATGACAAACTAATTTCAAGATGTTATTATTCAAGGTAAGAATGCCATATAGATAGAATTTCAACTAATTTATCATATTCATGGAATCAATGATAGTCAAATAATGTATTTATGAATGTGGCCCCTGTAAAATAAAGTTATTCTTTCCAGATAAGCAATTCGTTTTTCAGTACTGTGAAGCATTGGCTTAATAGTCAAAGCAAAACTTCTGCATGAAGTACTATAGCACTTAGATTAATCAAGAAAAATGTTGTAAGCTTATTCTGTTCACATTCTTCCATGTATTTCTAATGGATCTTCTCTCTTAAGTAAATAGTGAGAAATATAAAAGTAACAGTATTAAGAAATGTAATGAACCTGCATACTTGAAATGGCATGGACTTAGATATGTGTATTGTGTGGCTATTTGGTCATTATGCAAGATGTACTGTACTGGGCTATATACTGTACCGCCAACAGCTTCACAGGGCGTGAGTCAATGTTTTAAGATGAGTGGTGATAGCACTTTAAAATGTATGCCGAGGTACTCATGGATTTATTTATTAAAAACGACATTTCGTTTGAAATTCAAGTCTTATTATTGGTTAAGTATCATCAACTTAAGTTCAAAAGTCATTTTGAATGCGTTTGAATTTGAAGTTCTCCACTATTGTTTTCTGGTGGATGTTTTCTCCAACAACTTTAAACTTAATTTACAAATCAAATGCACAAAACCTATTCCATAAACAGTTACAAGTTTATTACGAATAAGAGTGAGGTACATTCTTGCTTTCCATTCACAACAAATG
>OMLI01035086.1:0-19084 GCA_900302605.1 Rondeletia loricata
ACTTTTATTATTTTATAGTGTCATTAAATTTTTACTGATCACTCTGACACAGAAGAGTAGCAAAGGACATGCAGTATCTAGGGATGCTGGCAATCCCGGAAAGAGGAAAGAGAGAGAGAGAGAGAGAGAGAGAGAGAGAGAGAGAGAGACTGCTGGATGCTGCAATCTCCCCTGTGGGCTAATAGATTCGAGATGACATGCTCTCTGCTTCCATGCTGAATGTTCACTGAACTTTCTGGCATAGAGGCTGCCACTAAAGTGGGTTCAACCAGAGGTTAATATAAACAAACAGCAGAAAATGGAGAGCTAGGGATTATTAAATGTAGGGATGACTGACAAATCCCTCATTGCTATTAGCCCCTGGCCTCCACCTATGCCCCTTTCCAAAAATACTGAGTCTTCTCACTGTGTTGTTCATGACCCTTTGTATTAAGTGTTGACTTTGCAGGCCAAACATTCCTTATGCTTGATTGTCAAGTTACAAAAGTCATAATGTTGAAAACCTCCAATAAATACCAGTGTAATAGTACTTTACACCTCTCTATGTTTGCTTTCACAGTTTAAGTTTTGATATACAGTAGATATCTCACTAGAGTGCCAATGTCTTTAATTTCCCAGGGAGCCAAGATGGACTTTTTGGATACTCCCTTTTTGAAATAATACTCCAAATATTTTTGTCTTCAGTGTACAATATCAGTGTTCCTAGTGTGTAAAATGTACACTGCCCTCCAGTGGTTGTTTTCATACATCGCTCATATTGCTAGAGCTCTGCATGTTCATATGTTCACAAGTGTGGATGGATACAGCCATGTGAGGGTAAACTTTGATGTTTTTGTATAGAATACTAGATGTCAGAGACGGTAATTTGTCGACAATTGCCATTTACTGTCTTATGTCACTGTTATGTAATTTTCAACTTTGCAATACAGCCACCAAAACATGTGAATATATGTGTAAACATAATTAGACATGATTGCTTGTGTTGGTGAAATTATTAATGTGTCATCCTGCACATGAAGTGATAGAATTGTATTATCCTGTAAAGAAAGAGTTAAGTGAAGGATGTGAGTTGTCCCTGATGTGATACTGAAATGTATCACTGCCAGCACTAATGTGCACATTTTGTGATGTTAGCTGTGCATTGTTAACAGTGATTGTCATCTAATTAAATCGTGGTTCGTCACAAGAGATGCTTTTTATGCTGAGATAAGCATTGGGAGTCTACTGAAGCATTCCCAAGATCAATAAAGATGTTCCAATCTGGATTACAAATTGTTTTAGGGTTACATAGGCCAGTTAAATTAATTAGGATTGCGTTCTAATATCCCCCACTCAAACTTTCTCACCAATGGGGGTTTGGGTTGGATACTAGAAGCCTCTAGCCTCTGACTTTCATTGTATTTCTTGTTAGGCTGCTTCATCAAGGAGATTAAACTGTCTCGTGAGAAACCAAACCTATTGTCTATTGCATGCAGCCATGTTTTTGTTGCTTTACTTAAATAGTAATTTAATAGATATTTTTCATGACATGTAGTTCTATTTTGGATTCGTTTGTGTCCTCCTGTCTCTTCTGTGGCCCATCTTTTCCCTGCAGCCATTTTGTAAATCATGACCATCAACCAGCACTGAAAAAAGGCTTTTATGTCACTACAGGGGCCCCATTGACAGCTTGATGTTTGCCCTATTTGTATTACTGTGATTTCAATCAGCAGGTCAAACAGAATTGCTTTTCTGACTTTTCTTGGCTAAAAGAACAGTTTTTGGGTCACATAAAAATGCCCAATACTGAAGAAAGTGTTGTCTTTATTCCCTAGCAGCATGCTACTGAGATGGTCTGAGCAGAGCCTTGTGCTCTCTCTTCTGTTTTAGCCTGTTGACCGAAAACAACAGGGAAACAACATGTCTCTGTCTGGTTTCAAGGTAGTTTAGGCAATCACTATGAGCAACATTTTAAGACATGCACAATAAGACAATAAACAGATAACACCTAAATTCTACGACAGTGAGCTGGTGTACTTTAAGCTTTGCCTAACATATCAGATAATACATATTACAATATAAACCTACATTTTTGTTCTGTGATCAGCCATATTGAGCCCTTTTTTCATCAGCCTGTTATCCCAAAAGCACAACTAATAGTTAAATATCAGTTAAGAGTCTGTGTGAAGGAGGAAATTATGTTTCGGCTTGTTGCTAGTATAGATTTTCTGTATTACTGTGTAGAAACGATACAAAGGGATAGACTGCTTCCTGTCTTTACTTTTAAGTGCTTTTAAATAGTCTCTTGACAGTGCTGTAAAAAAATAAATGGTATAGCTAAAATCTTTATTAATGTCCAATAATTGCGCCTCTTTCTGTGGTCAAATTACATATGTTAAGGCATATTGAATTGTTAGTGTTCAGTTAATGTGTAAATGCTCATACATGGGACAAACCAAGGACAGAACTGAATTAACGCTGGTACTATAACATAGTCCTACAGATAAATTGCAAATTTGTATGTTATTGTGAGCTGGTATACAATACATTGCTTGATCATCTTCTAATGAAAGCGCAAAGTACACACATAGGGGGTGAGAGAGAGCGAGAAAGAGCAACAGAGAGAGAGAGAGAGACATTGAAGGGTAGTGGTGTCATTCCAAGCTTACTGTGGCAGTATCCTGCCCAAGACATGTGACTGTGTGAACCCCGGGGTTCCTTACAGACTGTGCCTTGTCGTGTCAGTAGAGTGAGCCAGGGGTTGAACTCAGGGGCTCGGCTCAGGCCACCTAACTGGGAGTCAAATCAGAGGCGCTCGGTTGGCACCTCATGCCTGACTGGCCCATGACCCTGAGGGGTGAGACCCATGTCTGGGTCATGTACAGTCGTGTGACCCACTTACCAACTGATGGGAGTGTGACAGTTGTGTTCTTTTGAAGCAGTGTCATCTTCACCTTCAAACAGCAGTTCCACTGTTTGCATTGTTAACTTATAGTCCCGTCTGATCAGATGATCTTAATGCCGTGTTTGATTCAAAGATGACATTTGACTTGCCCACATATCTTCTGTTGTGCTAAAGATGGAAAATGAAAAATGTATGTGGCTTCAAATCCAATTGTTTACTATAAGTCACTCTGAAATTCTCTCATGTCGTGTGGCAAATTATTTTTGTTTACCAAACCCATTTTTGCCTTTACATTGTAAAAATGAAATGTTCGCCTGGACAGCGTGCCCCACATTGTCAAAAGTGTTCCTGTCCCAAGATGAGTGACCAAAGAGATGCAATTTTCACTCTCACTGTGTTCTCTGGTGAGACTATTAGGACGCTATGCTTCCCTTTTCTTGTAGGCAGAGTTGAATAGTAGCCTAACTAATTACAAGCACTCATATTTTTTTGTGAGTGACACCGATATCGAGTGGTTTCAGATGTCAAAGTGAAGTGGAATAAAATGTGAGTACAATGGTATCAGAAATTTAGAATTAAAAAGTAATTCTGCCCTTTTCCCCAAATTGATCAGATTTTCAGTTTCAAAATACCAACGTACATTGGATAAATACATACTGTACATTCCCATGTGGACCCTATTATCTTAATCAAAAAGTGTCGTTCATTCAACTAATGATCACTGCATTTTAACAGTATCTGTAATCTGATAACTGCTTTATCTAGTAAATGTCATAGACTGGGGTCACCATTTTTAGTAATCTGGTGACTGTAATCCCATTACATGTAATCTGTTGTTCTCCCAATCTGTTTTCAAAGATGCTGACAGAGGATATTGTTCACGTTCATTTCCAAATTGAGTGGCTCTTCACTAACCAATCAGAGAATCCTGGCCATTTACATTATCTATGTTGTTGGTGTTAACGTTGATATGTAGCCAAAAAATTTTTGGTCTCTGGCTAAAACTGAATTTACATTTGTAATATTATTCAAGCCATATTTATCAGAGCTGACATCTGATATCTTAGGGGTACGCAGAGGCACACTGCAGGCTGCAAAGTGGTGGAGGGACACTTGGAGCGCATCACCTGCTTCCCTTGTTGTCACCCTTGCAGCTGTGTGGCACCACAGGGCGTGGTCACTGCTCCATGAGCCAACCCCCATGCACCCCACCCCCCTCTTTGACCTCTTAATGGCCTTTACACTTCCTTTTCACCTCCTCGCTCACCTAGCACACTGGCATGCAATGACTTGTCTCCTTATGTTCATCCATCCCTCTGTTGTGAACATACTGTGGTAGTCTTTGAGCATTAGTCTGATAACATTTTCATAGGATGAAAAATAATGCTTCACTGTACATTGTTTGACCATGTTTATTTTTAATGTTAGTGCTGGGATAATAATTATAATAGAATATAGACTTTCGTTTTAATGTAGATATACCTACTAATGTATATGATGCCATATGTAGAAAAAAAGAGTACACCTCTTTGGTTTAATTTGGTAAGACAGAGTGAAACTGTGGTCTCTCCTTGTGCGATGGGGTCTATTAGCTCACCGTCATGCTACACAGTGTGTCATTTGAGTCTGTTACAGTGGCAAACTGCCTCGTTACCCCTGTGCCTTGTTGTGCAGCCTGACCAATTACTTTTGATCTTAAGAGGACATGACATTTGTAGGTTTTGCACTCTGAAATGAATGCACATGTTAAAAGATGCATTATGCCTTTTCCCTTGCAAATAATTTATAGCACTAGCCCTCCAGGGTTTACTCTTTGAACTTAAAGGTACAAGCTTTAAATCTAGCTGTTATAGTTGTGCTTTTAAATATGTCACAGTTGTAATTGGCTACAACAAATTGGCAAATTTGTTAAACGTTTTGCACTTAAGACAGAAATCCAACATATTTAAAAATCCAAATTAAGTTTTGATGGAAGAAATTAATGTCACCATAGACAAGCATTCAATTTGTTAATGTTTGTACTAGTAACAATACAGAAGGATTGGCCTTAAAATCGTTTTAGAGAATCGGTGTTTCAAAATATCGTACATGCACCGCTACAACTGCTGCTAGTAGGACTGAATAGAAAGTACCACAGGGTAATGCAAATAGCTTTTCTGATCTGTCAACAGCCTGCTTATTTTCATCTTGTTTTATACGGCTAACTGGTAATGGGTGATATGATGTATTACATGTCATGTTTGTATTATTAGGTATGCTGAAAGCCTCAGGTTTAGACATATTTTATGCTTATTCAGCCATTTGAATTGTTGCCTTTCATATCCAAATTTGCTGTGATAGATTGATGAAAATGCAAAGACTACAAGCCTCTCTGCATATGCTGATCAAAGATGTTCTTACTTTGTTGATAAAGGGGAGGCTAAATATAGACTAGTATATTCAATATAAATTCCTCAGAATTGATTACTTTATTCCAACAACTTTGTGTGCAGTACTCTTACATAAATAGCAAATTTTAATATTAATATATACTCTATTATAGAATATGTAGGCAATAATCACAACACTAGTGTAAAACAATCATTACAGAGCCAGTGAACTTGTCATGCCTATATTATATACTGTAGTAGATAGGACTTAAACTCTACTTGTAATTTTAAGGTCTACGACCAGTAATATTGGTAAATTATGACCTGCAGTTGGTGATCATCATAAGGCAAACAACCACCATTATGAACAAAAATCTATTATTAAAGAAAATCATTCATTTATGCTTTTATTCCTTAAAAGACCGTATCCTCACTTAACTTTCAGTTTGATACTACTTTCTATGATGTGTACAGTGAATTTATGTCATAAAGAGTTATTTAATCTTAAAAAGATGGGTACACTGAGTTTAGGTGAGTTTACCCTCCACTACATCCCTGTCTACTAACCTGTTATTACTATTACCTAGCCACAGAGGTGTGGACTGGAATAATATTGCTCAAGCATCCCTTCCTCAGCCGGTGGCTATCATGATATAGCAGATTATACACATAGAAAATCAGGAGTGGGTGGGAGGCTGGTTGTAAACCCACTCCTATCCCCTAATTCCCTTGCTGAATACATGTGTTACCTCTATGGCAATTTGTCAAACACAACACTGCATGCTTGAGGAATCAAGTGCCCCCTGGTGGTGATGTAATGGACCAGAAAAATAGATTTTGATTGTTCAAATTGGATGTACAACCAGCCAAGGGCACTCTATGTCCATTTGAGCATTAATTTGCTTAGCAAGAAATAACATGTAAAGTCATTTATGCAAGCTTCAAAGCATGTTGCGGTTTATACTGATGTCTTTGTATGGAGCTGGCAGCACATGGGAATATGTTTTAATCTACTAAATTATTTCCTTCAAGTTAAAGCAAATATAATCTAGTAAGGGACAGAGGATATCGTTTTGTTAGACAGGCATACTTGTGCCTTCTCCATTTTATTCTCAAAGTATAATCACATAGATTCAGACCCACCACTGTCTTGGATTGAAATTGTTGTGAAGTCTAAACATGGATGATTAACCCATTGCTTCACACACACACACACACAAACACACAAACAAACAAATGAGAGAGACATAAACAAATAAACAAGGGACATGAGGGAGTGTCCAGCCAGATGGTTTTCAGCCTTTGTGTTTCTATGTGGAGGTCACCGAATGAAAGAGAGCCAGAGCAGGCATTTAATCCCATCAGCAGAACTGCATTCCCATAATGAGAAATGAATAACATGGGCATGCTTTCAGATTAAACAGAGCAGTTAGGACCATTAGATCGTTTTCATTGCTGGCATTAGGGCAGCGGATCAGTTTTTTCCCCCTTTTAATCCTACAAAGTAGGTCAATGTCTATTGAGTATTAGTGCTGTGGCTGTGATCCTGTTGTTTCAGCTCCAGGACATGGAATTAACCCCTGAGACAGCTAAACTGGATAGGGCAGAGGCTGGTGGAAGGGTAGGTTGGGGGTGGGACCTCAGGCACCCCTGGACATGGGTGTAAACTGGATAGTAGGCTACTTCTAAACCTCTAACGGGTCCTGACACTCAGATATACTCAGAGCTTGAACGAGTATATCTGCTTCCCTCCAGCATCAACTAAATAACCTGTTACTGTACTCTCCCGCTGACCCTTACTTAAATTAAATCAGCATTACAGTAAGCTCCACACTGCCCTAACCAACTAGATAGACTATCGCTTGACTGTGATAATTAGATGCCTTGTTTATATTATGTATAGGAGCTAGAGCAGAGAATAGTTACACTTAAGGCAAAACATTTTTTACATTAAATACAAATCAAACATTTGGTAAATGTGTTATTCCTGAGAAAATAAACACTCTACCTCTCCACCAGTTGAGCTTTGTATTGATTTCATCAGCAAATTACTATACATATATACTTAACATGTGACAAGAACTCTCATAGTCTGATGGAAAACAGTAGTTCTATTAAATTTCCATTTTTTCTGTAACTTAAATAGAAGATGGACATTTATTATGCCTGTGGTTAGGGGGAGACACATATTAAACTTATGCTTTTCAATGTTTATCTTATCTTTTTGTGCATGCAGCATTGGCCAAGTAATATTTAAATTTAATAAGGTCTAACAGCTCAGTGATTCCAGCCACAGCTGCCAAGCAAGGAATAATCAGCCGGCGAGCAGAAGGACCATTTAAGATCAGTGTCCTTAATAACCACACCCAAGACCTCACACCCAATGAGATGATGAGGAAGAGTCACAGATCACGGCAGATTAGTGCAGCTTGTTTTTTGAAGCCCCCGTGTGTCTCACACACTGCCAACTTGTCACTGCTGCAAGTATATTTTGACAGATAAAGAATGAGTGACAGGAGAACACAGCACAACTCCTGTCATACAGTGATGGCGGTATATGACAATAGGACCATGAAGATGAATATTTTTAAGCACTATTGTGTTTATCAAAGCCAACATTGGCATATTTTAAAAGAAAATTATGTATTCAAAGATTATGTTTGTAGCAGATATAGGTTATTGTATATGGTATAATTATTGCTATTGTATACAATGTGGGTAAAGGCTATAGTATATAATGTATGCAATGCTAGGGCTTCAATTCCTACCCACCCATGCTAAAAATATATGCACTTATGGCGATGTAACTTGCTTTGGATAAAAGAGTCCACCAAATGTCATTGATCATTAGGATCAATAGAAATATTACATTTTTCCCTAATGCTAAAATAATTGTTTTCAATGTACTCCAAGGATGGTGTAGCTACATAAAACTATGGCTCACTGTGAAACTTTAGAAGATTTACAAAATAACATCCTACCACTGACAATGGATGACAACTAGTATGTGAAGAAGCAGTGAAGCTTGGGCTACTCTGTCCAGCTCTTACAATCACAGAGGAACCTAAAGCCAGTGGTGGTGGCTCTGAAGCAATCTATGATGCCATTAAAACTGACAGCAGCTGCTCTGTCTGTCCTTGTGCACAGTATCTGTAATTCCCTCTGCCACTTCTTAAAGAGGCAGGTCACCTTTTCCTCCATTCATTCAAGTACCCTTATACCCTTATACCTAGGAGTGCCCAGATACAACATGATCGCCTGACTTTGTATGGGTGTTTCTTTGAACCATAAAGATGGATAGCAGCGTAGCAAATCCACTAGATCATGTCTGTCTTGCAGCTGGCATGTTCGTGTTTGTCTTGCAGTTAGTACATTACACCCAGCAATGAACTCACAGAGAGAATGCCATGTCCTGAGATGCACTCTTGCAGTGAATGCAGTCAAAGTCGGCCAGGTTGTGTCCCTAGTGAACTGTGCTGTGTCGTTAGTGTGACCTAAATAGGGCGGTTTGGCACATTTACCTCAGTTGCCCCACACAGAGACTGGAGACAGAAGGAGGGAAGAAAGTGCGAGAGACAAGAGGTTGAGACTGGAGGAGAGACAGTGAGAGAGAGAGAGAGAGAGTGGGCTCAAGAGAGCGTGAGAGCACGCACATGCATACAGTAAGATAAATGCTGTGGGGAGAAAATTCTGGGACAAAAGAAAATCCAGATTTTACAACATTGTAAAAAACAAATCACCTACACAATAGCACTTAAGAATTATGTTTCAATAATAAGCAAAATATAGGAACACAAGCTCGAAATATTGCACACAATTGCTCTTTTAAGCGCATGTCACATATTCATCATTCCCTACTCTATGCAGCTGATAGGTCATGCACCATTGTCAAAGGTCTGGCTATCATTACTCACATGATAAAAGGACTAGACTGGTGTACGTTCACTACATGGATCAATAACATGGGAAAGCAAATAACGTGTGGTGATTTGTTACTTATATAGATCTGTACATAAATGAGCTGAAGTAATCAGTACTTTTGAATGTTTGAGCATTGTAGAAGGCATATATTTATAGATTGGATTGACCAGTTAAATTGTGGGACAGGAATGGGTGACCAATGTTCTTACTTCAAATGACAATGTACAATGTGCAAGGCAAGATTAATGCAATATTAAAGCAATAGGTAAAATGTATTAAATATAATCCTTGCCTCAAGTAAGTAACTCTTTGTAGCCATCACAGTTCTTACCAGTAGGCCATTTAACAAAATGACATTTTACTTCAGAAGAACGTTTTCACTGCAGAGAATACATACCTTAATACCTTAAAAAAACATCAACCACTGACATCAGCTGGCCCAGGGATCTATAGCTGCCACTAGCTTTCAGAGTTTTTTTCTTCCTGACTCTCAAGTCACTCTCATTAATTTTGAAAATTCTAACTTAACATGTAAGGTGACAAACTATGGTGACCTGAACCACATTAACAGTGTGTTCATAGTCTGGCCCGTAGAGTGGCTTGTTCAGGATCAGGATGCAAGGAAAGCTGGATCAAGTGTCTATATCCAACATCATTCCTCCATATTACCAGCATCTCTGTACTTCAATTATATATTAGAAGCATTCTTACATTACATTTTAAAAGAGAGGTGAGAGAAGACAGTCACACATGAAACAGCAATTAATGGATTAGGATTGATGACCACTTTGAAAATCCAGCTGTCATGAAGTTATCTGTCTGGAGTTTGTTGCCATTACTTACTTTATAATGTTGTTTTTCATCTTTTTTTTAATAGCTATAATGCCTTATGATACGCAGTGTCATCAAACATGCCAGTATGACAACTGTAATATATGTTGGAGTAGCTTGGACTTGTTATTTGAGATTGCTGTTGACAGGTCTACATTTCATCAGGCTTTTTGCCCACAGAGGAGAAATGCCATGATGCAAACATTTATTTAGACAGATTTTCTTTGCCTCATTTGGCTGTTTTTAAGGCAAGACTATTCGGATTCTGACAAGTATTCAAACAAACTAGGCCTCTTAGGATAAGCAGGTTTAGATAGATTTCCCTGGACAACTGACTGTGTCTCGGATTTGTGTGTGAGTTAATTGCTCTATGGTTAAGCTCTAGGCCACTCAGGTCAACGACCTTAGCTACAGATAATCTGACTCTGCGTTCTTTGAGAAGTGCAGCGGTTGACAGACAAAACCCCAACTACCCTGCAGTTGATCTGGTTCACTGAGACAGAGGATGAAGATCATCACTTTGTAAATCAGTCAGCGGACGCAAGAGTAAACTAACCATTCATGATGGTGCCTTGTGCAATGACACAGAGCATTATTTTAGGGCGCTAATGTCATGTAGATTTCATACACCCTTAATGAGCTCCCATAGTGAGTTTTTTTGTTCTATACAGATAGTCTATACTGTGTAGCCTAACCCATGTGTAAAAGGTGAAGTAAATGCCCTTGAGCACTGTGAGGGGTAGTTGTTAAAATAGTGTTAGGGGGCACAAGCACACAACATACTGTAGATCACCAGGTACTCTTCATCCTGTAGAGGGCAGTGAAGACACATGGCACAGTGTAAGCCTGGGTCCAGTCCTGCCTTGTGTAGTGAGAGCTATACATAGAATGTTCTCAAAGAGTGGCCTCTTAACAGAAACAGAATACATATACAGTAGTCACATGTGATAAGAAAAAGTTTTATTGAACCATTGCCTGTGAAGCTGCTTGTTATAATGCTTGTTATAAATATTAGAAGTATTAAGTAGAAGTATTGTTACTTTTGAATAAATTTTACTTAAATATAGGTAAAATTACTGGTGTAAACATCTACTTAAGTAAAAGTAAAAAGCTCATTTAAAATGTACTCAGAGAAAAGTTATTCAGTTACCTAAATACAACCCAGACATCATTACATATGATCTTGCCTATGCAAGATAAAAAGGACGACAGGACAGAGAGTTGAAAGTGCACAATCAAAATAAAGCATGAATCACCACAACGATGTAGGCATGTGTTAGGCATGGTTATGCGCTGTGTTATAGAGAGTGTGGTTAGTTGAAGCATGAATCTATTCTACCACAAATGTGATTATTGATTACTGTTGATATTGCAAGTTTGTATAGACTATGTTGAACGTTCTTAAAATAAGATTATCAAATTCATGTCATTTTTCAATCTGTGATAAAAAAATTAAACAGAAATTGCCCATCCCCATTATTCACTAACTTTACTACACTGATGTTTCTTTTGCTACTACCTCCAACTAGCTAGCAAGGCTAGCAAACTAGCTAGATAACAACTAGCCCGAACGGCCTCAAGATGTTGCTGTCATTCATTTGCATTTACTTACATCTTGAGTCTGAACGCGACCCATGGAAAACCTTGGAGCAAATCTTGACCACATACCACGCGGCAAGAAATGGCTGTTAGAAGATACAATGATACGATGGCTGTGATACAACGGTTCTGATACCATGGCTTCCTCTTTAAAGAGTAACTAAACACCAAACCCAGATCTGTCTGCCTGACATCTAATGGGAAAAAGCATGCTACTGGTGCCTTCTATAGAGTACAACAGGTGGTGACATCGCCTGGCACTAAAGATCAGCCAATAGCAGATGGCAATTTCAGTAGCATGCTTTTTCCCATTAGATGTCAGGCTTTACACAGATTTGGGTTTGGTGTTTAGATACTCTTTAAAGGCCCTATATGTACGTTTTCCGCCGAAATTAACATTCATTTTGCATTTTTTATTGCCAATGAGTAACTAATGAGAACTAATGACACCAGTCTTGTCTCTCTCTGTTCAGCCGTTCAGTCTCTATATGAGCAGGACTGTGGAGATGGCGGGCCGACATTTCGGGGCAAATTTACCGGATGTGACGCATTCCCGAGCCTGCCTCTCACACACACACACGCACGAGCCAGGAGCGCGTGTAAGAGACTGACTGCAGTTCCCCTAACGGCCACTGTCATACACTGTGTCAGTAAGAGTACCAACTTACATATAGGGCCTTTAAGCATACACAAAACAGATACATGTGAAACACTTAAAAGTTCAGTGTAGTTGGTAAAATCCACTTTGAATGTCTCAGAAAGAGAAAAGTACATAAGTTGCCCTACTTCGCTAGAGCCGTTCTTGGTGTCCATGTAGCGTGTGTCAGGGCTGCCTCTAGCACGTGCAGACCAAATTTTGAAGTAAATGTGATACGCGGATCAAACAAACCCACCAAACCCCATAAGTAGGCTTGTATGATACCACATTGTGGCCTTGTATATGAGGATTTGCATGTTTGAGCCATGTTTCAGTCTTATTTTACAATTTCTTCTGCGCGTGTTAGAGGCATGGAAGCTGGATGGATGGATTTTTACTGTGGCTACAGTAATGTTAACTAAGCTACTATCATGGATACGTTTGATGATTTAACATTACAGTTAGTTAACATTACCAATTGCTGAAAGTGGACGCACACCCAAAACTTAACGAGGTGCAGACTCACGGAAAACTAGTTCATAATAAAGGAAAACCGCCTTACTGTCTTTTTTAATAAGGACCAACGTTTCGACACAAATGCCTTTGTCAGGCTTATTGGCAAGCCTACAACATTTCTACTCTGTAACCAATACTATTTAAAATGTAGCAAAGTACAATACCTCAGTCAAAACATACCTAAGTAAAAGTAAAACTACTGGCTTAAAAAAATACTCTAAAAAGTACGCAAGTACACAAAAAGCTCCAGCAGTACAGTAATGAGAGTACATTTTATGTGTTACTTCAAGCCTTGGAGATAGATTCTTAAAGGAATATTTCACCTCAAAATGAAAATGCAGTTATTATCTACTCAAAACCATGTCAGTCAAACATCCATTGAAGTTTGTAGGACCACCAAACACAGCGAGGTAGCCCCCGTAGTTTGATGCTTTGTTCTAGGACGCGCCAACAGTCATGTGCCTAGTGGTCGCAAACCCTACACTGGCAGGCAAAGTCCTCCACCAGAACGCTGTAGGGTCCGCGCGACCAGAGCATTGTCAGTGAGTAAAATATACGAGGTAATGAGGTAAATATTACACCTTTGGACCCACATTGGAATCGTTTGGCTACAAAACACTTGAATTATGCTGCATGAGCTGTTTGGAGAAATTTGATGTAAATTTGATGCTTTTTTTGGAGCTGTGAGAAGGCCCTGTTAACTTCAATAGCTTGGAAGAAGGCTGATATTGAACTACGGGGGCTAACTCGCTGTGTTTGGTGGTCCTACGAACTTCAATGGAGTTTCGACTGACATGAGGGTGAGTAGATAATGACTGAATTTACATTTAGGGGTGAACTATGCCTTTAATATCAGTCATTGCCTAATATCAGTCACATTGTGTTGCATAAGTTTACAGTTATTTGTTGTTATGATCTTGCTAGTCTGATTATCTGATTTAGATATCTCTGCCGCACATAGGGGAATGCATTCACTACAGGTAATCGAAGGAGAATTACATTGAGCTGACATAGGCTTTTGAAATTACTACTCTTTTGAAGTTCATGTTATCTTAGAATTCCCTAATAAAGTAAATAATTATTGTGATGTTATGAAGCAATGGCAAAGAAAAAAAACAGTTTGAAGAATTGTTCCAAGACACTTCTGTATCTTAGCCTAGAAAATCTTTCAATCACATAGACTTTTCCCTCCATCTTTCAAACCCCCCTCCAAACATACAAGTACACATATTCAGGCCACTGTGAAAATATCAGAGCTCAGTAGGCACACATGAAAACAAATCATTCAACCAGTGTACCAGTGTACTTCTCAGTGCACGCTGCTTGGTCACTTGTGTCAGATGATTATTACATGGCACTCTGAGACAGAAGGCCCCGGGATCAAATCCTCCTTGGTGCTTTAGACTCTCGGAGTGCAGATTCTCATCCAACATAATGTGGAGGATTAGGCGAGTAATGCCTGCGATGGCACATTAGTAGCACATAGTCTAAATTGCTTCCTGACCTGGCTTTTTTTTGGAGAGGTAAGCAAGGCAGATTAACTAAAAAAAACAACAACAAATGAGTAAACACATATAGTTTAGATAGTTACACACATGTGTACAGTATAGGATATACAGTAGTTTATGCTATATTTGAATGTACACGTATTTGTTTTATTTATTTACTTAAATATGCTTAGTATAGGGGTGACCCTATACTAGATCTATCTATCTATCTATCTATCTATCTATCTATCTATAGCAATGGTGCATGGTTCAACATAATCATTTGCTGTTGATGTGTATAAAATAATTCTTTGCTGTTTATGTTATAATTTGGTCATCTCATTTTTTGCTATCCCTCTTTCAATTTGATCACACTTTGAATCTTTGATAGAATCCCGATCCATTTTTCGTATACAATGGGAGCTGCTTCAGCACGTCCTTCTCTATTAACCTGGATATCAGCACTTTGTAAAGGGGTTTCTTGTGTCACATTATAAGCTACTGAAAATAAAAGATAGGAGACAAGCGTGGGTCATCATGGCAATCTTCTAAACAGCTTTTAAACAGTGTTTCGCAATTGATAAACAACAGTGCCTGTAATTAATATTGTACATTCATGGTAAAAGGCATTCTGCATAATTACTCTACTGTCTCCTCCAGAAATATGCACATTCAGTATTATTGTAAAGCACACCAGTATATCATATTAAGTCATAAATAATGTGCCTGTAGAATTAATTTATTTTATATGCACCCCTCCCCCTTGTGTGGTACTTTACATTTAACTATGTCAGCAGTTATTGATGCACTCTTTAAACAATGACGTTTTACATGCCTTTTAAAGGGAGCCATTTTGTGAGGCGCTGATGGTGGGTGGTAACATTTTCTTAGACATAACTTGTGGATTTTGGATAGCAAATAGGTTTTCAAACTCATTCTTTTTTGGTATTAATTTCCCCATCAAACATCTGTGGAAATTATGTTGATGAGACAATGGTCCTAAAAATGATGAAGACTGCACAAATTAAAAGATTCCATTGTTCACAAAATAGCAGCTAATATCTAAAGATTCCCCAAATTGCATGAAATGTTGCCTCACACAGGCCTTTTCCCATTTGAGTGCTTAGACATCAGTGTGGTAGCTACTCACGGCAGGGTAGTGGTGGTGAATCTATGCATTTAGTGGCTGTGTAACTATGTTCCGGCACCAAACCATATTCAGTAAATGAGCAAGGTTCACAGTAACTAGACCACAGCTTACTCAGAAAAGTAGCCGACTGTATTTTAGCAACATTCTGGAAATTACCTAAACAAGTTGAGAAAATATTACCCAGTAGTGACCTCCAAGTAAGAGTATACAGTACCTTATGTGTATTATTAAAGTGGTAATCCATGAGTTTCTTGTTTTTATTTTTTATTTTTGGCGACATCTTTGGTGCTAAGCAGTCATTGCTTTGATGTTTTTTCCCTGCACTTCCCAGAGATCACTTGGCAATGAAACAGTGTGACGTCATTTTCCTTAGATTTTCTGCTGATGCAGTTTGAGTGTGTGTAGCTACTGCTCTTTTCATTGTCTGTTCAGGGATGTTCACAAGTCCATTTTCTCATGGTTGACAATTCAGTGCATGGTCTAAACTGTGGCCTGTAATTGACACAAACAATAAAGTCACACTTTCACAATAGAGATTGGAGCAGAGATCCAACAGAAACAATTATATTGTGATCAATGCAAAATACTGTAATAATAAAACTGCTTTGTCATTTGCTTTTGTGTACTTGTAACGAGGCTTATTAGCCTTCATAGCTGAAATGTGTTGCAATGTTGCTCGCTCGCTTATAGCACTGTCCTCCATCGTTGAGCAGTTGAAAATATGAATATGTGGTGGGAAGGAGTTTGGGAGTTCCTTGAAATTCCAATGGGTGGGGAGTTTTTGTTCCAAAACAGAGTAAGGGGCTGGAAAGTGAGTTTTGAAAGCCAGACATCTTGTTGAGTCATTGGTATTGATCAACGACCCTATCAAACCCTGGCAGATGTATTATGGTCATTTTGTGCTATGGGGCAATACAAGTCTTGCCCACTCTATTCAGGTGTGGGGTTTAGGAGAGTGACTAAGCAATTACAAAAATAATAATTTGGTAACACTTTATTTCAGTAGTCCACTGTCTCTACAACATGTCAGTTGACTGGCATCCCAAATGCTAATAAACAGACTTCATCAACTGAGTATGTGTTGACTATCAGCCAGGGAGAAACACATTTCTACATATTAAATTGTTTCATGAGTCGATTGCCTTACTGTCCCATAACCCTAACTTTAAGTTTTTTTATGTGCCTAAACTTAAACCTAACCCTAACCCTAAACTTAACCCTAACCTTAAACGAAGTTGTTGACAGTCTACTAACAGTCTATTGATAGTAATTTCAGCAGGAGTACTTGACAATGAACTTGTAGGTATAGTAGTTGACATAAATTACAGATAGTTTGTTGAAAATGTTTTGATAGTCAACTGAAAATACCTATCTGATAATCTGTTGAAACTATTCTTGTTGACAGTCAGCTGATACAGTGTTGAATATCTCCTGATACATTGTTGAGAGTCAACAGTTGACATAAAGTGATACCAATCATTTAGGCAGTGAAACAAATCAGCTGAGAAATGCAACTGTATATGAATGGAAGTGATTTAACTTAATATGTCATTACACAGTTTAATAACTTATTTCTGGGAAAGAAAGAAGAAAAAAACCGTTTTGTCAGAATCTTATATTCACACTATATCTAAAAGCAAGCAAAGAGTTCATGAGAGTAATATTTCACTTTAATTCAAAACATGCAAAATGGTCCAAAAATAGGAGCTTAATGTGGCTTAATGTTGGATACAGTTGGATACAGTGATGTGAAATGAATCTGAGGTGGACTTCCCAATGAGATGTTGCTGTGTAACGATTTTTGAAAAACCAACCCCAAAAACCAAACTAAACAAGACCTTAATGAGGCTTAATAACAGTCAATATACAGTAGAAGTGAAATTCTCTCAAACGGCTGTATGTATAAATAACTATAACTGATATATATACACACACAAACAAACAAGTAAACAAATAGCAAAACACATCCAACACTAAGACTGCCATTCTAAAGATTTGACTTTGATATAAATGTTTTACAAACTCATAAACACAGTCAGCCTTCGTCTAGCTGCCTGATACAAACAACATCTGAACCAGAACAGCTGATACAAAATGTCATCAGCTCCTTCAGTTACGCATGGATCATGTCCACTGTGCATGCAAACATTTATTTACTCCATTCCAGATAAACATCTTTCGATCTAAAAGTGCACCTCCATGTATCTCAACAGATTTTAAACATACTAACAAACTCAGATTTTGTTGGGGTTAGGGATGTATACGTTTTAGAAAAGGTCCTGAGATTTTTGCTATATTGTATCAGATTAATATGTCTGAATGTGAGGGCATTTGAGAACATATGACAGCGCTTTTGTAGTTCCTATCCTCTTGTCAGGTTTCCTTTTTTTGATAAATACGAGATGTTGTCTTTGATGGCTGCTCAACAAAGAGAGAGCTGTCTTCAGCTGTAACCTCTCTGCACCAGAATCTGGAACATGACACATGTCAGGCTGTGATAAATGGTGCAGAGTCTCAGTAATTTCACCAGGAATGCCCTTGAGATGCCCAAAACCCCAATCGCAAATGCTATTGTTGAATTAAACCATAAAAAGAAATCCTTCCCCCTTGACATGATAGGAAACATGCTGAAAAAAATAAAAATGTTCTTCTCCCCTGTATTTACATGTCCTATTTGAGCTTATGTAAAATGGAGTGTCTGCCTGCAGGTAAGAGAACATTAGTGTGACATTGTATGTTTATTTGGGACTATGACATATGGAAGTAACATAGTTTCAGTTTTTTTATGTACGTTTTTCATGTTGACCCTATACAAAGAAACTATAATTGCTTAATGATTTGTGTTTATTACTTGATCATTCAACAGGCATTCCAGTTCTATAATTATTTTACAGCAATTCACAGCAATATCAATAGACAGATCTGATATCAATACTGTATGTAGTTACCAGGAAAGAACAAAACATGTGATTGGCAAAATATCTTTCTGCAAAATATGTCAAAATGTCTTCATAACTTTTAGAAACTACAATAACTCAAATTAAAGATTGATTGTGCTCAAATGTTTACAAACAATATAAATTGAACAAATCAATATGGAGTGTTGCCTATGTATTGATCTCTGTTTGTACAGAAGTCACATGCAATATCTTAAGCTCTACTGGCTGAGGTTAGACATTTTGTTATGTATTGTTTTAACTTGTTTTTAATGTGTAACTGTTACTGCGGCTTTCTTGGCCAGGGCTCCTTCGAAAAAGAGACTTGTTCTCAAAGGAACTCCCTGGTTAAATAAAGGTTTAATAATAATAAAACAAGACATACAGTCTAAAAACGGCGTGGCTTCCCTGTCCAATCTCCAGCCATGGCAAGTCACTAGGCGTGCAACCCGCAAACAAAGTCCCACCCAACGCTAGCCAGCCAGCTAGCTAGCAGCCAAGGCTAGTCAACTCCAAAACACTGACTGTTAGCTAACGTTAGCTAAGAGAGCGTTAGCTATCATCATAGCTACATCGTGTTTGTTGCTGCACCCCCAGCAACCCGCCACATCCAAACACTGGACAGGGGAGCCACGCCATCACACTGAATGTCCGGAGTGTGCTATCAAATGCATGTAAGCTCCACCTGTGTGCCCAAGTGCGCCAGTGTTTTTTTGCCCTCAATGTTGTGTGACGTCATGCACGTAGCAGCGCG
>OMLI01035109.1:0-12615 GCA_900302605.1 Rondeletia loricata
GTGAATGTTGTTATAAATAAGTCATTTATTCAACACACATTTAAAAAAATGATTTTTAGAGACTATCTCTCAGTCTCTAAGTCCGTGAGCATGCACAGTGGCGTATAAACACAGAATCTAAACATGTGGATTTGTTCGTTTGTGGGCACTATTGGAGAAAACTACCTAGCCAGGGTAGTTCGTATGCGCTTACTTGTGTTGGTCAAAACAAAGATACAGCTATGGGAGCTGCTAAACACTCGTTTGGAATACAATGGATGTCAATGACTGGCCAACTGCCAAATTTCGGAACGCCGGTACACCGCGAGAGGGGGTGAGTTGAACAAAAATCATGGCTGATTTACATCTCGACATAGACAATGTCATCAATTAACCTGGGGTCTTAGCAGACCGGCCAATTCCTTTAAAGCTGCACTAGGCAATTTCGCACCTTAGCAGCCCCAAATGGCAGCGAGAGGTAACTGTTTGAAATTGAATGACTTCACTACCCATAAAATGATGTAACGTGACATCAGTAAACTGCACACAACACAACTATGTTTACCTATCCAGCCAGTCTGTGATGCTTTATACCAAAGGATACCAAAGGGACGAGAGAGGCAAAATATCTAACATTGGTGAGTCCAGCTTTCTCTGGACGGAGCGCTGCTTACTGCTGTTTAGGAGACAGTTTGAATTTCACTCTTAAGTTTCAATTCGTACTCAACACCACAATTTCATTTGGGCAATCTACCGCGTTTCAATTAGGGCAGATGGGACGCTATTCTTTATTGCAGCCTCACTTTGTGATTTAGACTGATTAGACAGATGTATTTTTACATAAACATCTTGCCTAGGGCAGCTTTATTACTTAGAGAAGCGTACACATACACTCTGAGTCGTCATTGTAGGCCATGTTCTCTGTTTGAATGTCCTTAGATTGATTCTTTCAAATTTTGTCTATGGTATAGTGACTGACCACACTGCTGAAACCACTGGTCTGACTCATTCCACTGAACCAGCTAGTGGTATGACAACAGTCCCAACCTCCCCCACCACCATCAGTGGCGATACCACCAACGCTGTCAACCCAACACACACCACCATGCGGCCAACAGACATTACCAACAACTCCACCACAGCACCCCCACCCATCACCACCCTGACTCCAGTCATAGGTTTGTACATATCTCCAAACTGTAAGGGTTTGATGTCATTTTATATGGATGCCCATGAAGCCACTTGATGAGATCAAGAAAGAGCTTAGTTCATTGGTGTCCAACCATGTGCCTTCGAGAGCCATGTGTATGCATGTATTTATTACAACCAATCAGAACAGCCGCTGATTTCACCGATTAACACACCTTCAACCACAGAGGAGGAACTGATTAGTGAACTGAGCTGTGATTGGTTGGAATGAAATCCTGCATACACATGGCTCTCAATAGCACATGGTTGGTGGTTTAGGGTCTGGTGTGATAAAATAATGTATATATAGTATAAAAGAGAGGATTTATAGTATAGCATGGGAAGGAGGAAACATTTACAGTTTAGAAGAGAAAAAAATCAGAGAAAAAAACCAGATGGCATGTTGTTTAATGCATCATTTTCCTTTCATCTGTCACCAGTGTGTCCTTCCACCCCATGCCCAGTTGAAAGTGTCTGTCTTAACGGCACCTGTCAGTGTCTCTCTGGTAGCTACCTGCAAAATGGCCGTTGCACACAAGGTAAGGACATTGCCATATAACAGCATTTCATGTCTGGTGTGATGAAACATGATGATTGATGATGGTGGTGGCGATGAGGCTTTTGCCGAAAGACTTCTACCCTCATTTCCCCTCGCTTCCTCTCTCCTCAGCACAAGTGTTCCCTGGCCAGCTTCATCTCAGCTCCTTGACATTTGAAAGTGGAATGAGCAACAGGTCCTCAAGGATATTTCAGGACACAGCGGCTAAGATCTCAGCGGTGGTAAGTTCCTGCACTCACAAAGCATGGCGGTTACAGTATGTTCTCCTCTCTCAGCGAGTCAACCACGTGTTTATTCTACTCCATAGCTCAGAGATGCTCTCGGAAATCAACGGGGATACGTAAGGTCCGACGTTGTGCAACTGGCGTAAGTATCTCCTCTTTCTCCTGCACAGAGATATTATAAGATATTCTGATTATCATTTCTTACCAAGGGTTTCTTAGCTCTTGTGGTGCTTCTTTATAATTCTCTAGGCCAGGCAGTGTACAAGCAACTGTGAATAACGTCTTTGAAGATACCAATGCCACTCCAGAGTCCATTGATCAGGCCATTAAAGTGGCCATAGACACCTCACAGGGCAGCGATGGGTTGCTGGCTGATGCAACATTTAGAGGTATGTATCGCTAATGCACTACACTATGTAAGTCAAGGGAAGGGCAGAACCTGACTTGTACGGGCCACATGTTGCATTAATATTTGAAGCAGCATATTTTTATGAGTAGACTGTCTCTCAAATGTGCCGGTTTCCTATATTGTCTGTCTCAGGGACGAACCTGTGTGAGCAGGAGCCAGTGCCCTGTGATCTCCTCACAACTACATGTTCAAATAAAATCGGCCGGGCCATTTGTTCCTGTAAAAGTGGCTTCATCTCCAATGTGTACTCAAACACGAGCTGCAGAGGTAACAGCAACTATTTATCTATTGGATGGATAAATATGCTTTATGTATCAAATTCTTCATGATTGATGTCAGGTTTGAAAAAGCAGACTAGAATGGGTTTCAGTATAGATTTTTATGTTTGAAAAGTTGTATCCTGTACTACAATTATGTTGCCATAGTGCTATAGATTATTATAGACTCATATATGCTGGGAATACACTGAGAGCTGAGAATGCGAAGCATACACACAGACGAAGGATCACCGGGTCTGAGAACAAGTTCATGTGAAATATTCCCGGCTGGTCTACAGTTGAGAGAACTGTTAACAGAACGTCCTTATCCTCACTGTAATACTTTTGTGTGAGAATGAGGGAGAGAAACAACAGAGAGAGAGAGAGAGAGAGAGACTCAGAGACAAGGTCAAGTGCTACAGACTTTTATCCACGCTGCCCTTTGACCCTGGCTTCATATATCTCTTTAATTTATTCCTTTGCAACGGGGTCGTTTCCCTGGAAACAAGTGGAAGAATCACAACTCTCCGTCGTCGGAGGGTTGGATTGGTTGCAACCATAAGAGCAGCTATAGGGAGAGCTACAGACACATGCTGGGTACTCTACAGTTGCTTTCCCAAGAAAAACATAATGTACTATTATGCGTTCAACATTAATGGTCATCATTCAGTCTTCATTTGAATGCACTGCAAGAGGTTGTCATTATACTCATGCGCTTGTTTCCCATGGCGCAGGCGTACTTATCTGTCTACTGTGTCTGAGCCTGGACTAGTAGGTTGTAGTGTTCACATTTCAGCCTCTTTGTACAGAACCTTCTGTTTCTGTAAGTCATGATGTTTCATCTTCTCTTCATAGCTTGTCCAAGTGGACAGAGGGCAGAGGGAGACACGTGCCAACCGTGAGTACAGACATTTGATTTTGTTTATGAAGTGAGTTTCCATGTCTGTCAAGTATTTGGGGAGGGGTGGGGGTCTTTGAAGCATCTGGCTCCCCCATGTGGATTCAAGGTTCAACTGCATAAAGTAGCAACAAGAGAGTCCACTTCATGGGTTTCTAGTAAGGGCCTGCAATGGGAATGTAAATGCTCTTTTGTCTTTCAGATGCTCATTTGGCTATGCTGGATTTAACTGCAGTGATTGTAAGTTAGTACACAGATCCAAAGGCTAAATCTAATAGTAGCAGTAGTAAAAGTGCCGCATTGATCCCAAAAATGGATAATATTTCTGTATGTGTGTCTATATAGCGGCTCTGCTGGCAGTGGTGGTCATCTCCTGTGTACTAGGGGGAGTTCTGCTCATCTTGGTGCTGGCCTTGTTCATATACTGCTGCTGGTGAGCATGTTAAAAAACAGTATTTCCTCCCCACTTCACAAGCCCTCGAATTGATTTACTCTTCTCCTACTGTATAATGATCAATCCATAGCTCTCTGGAGAGAATTGCGTCTTCTTTATAAACTGCACCTTGCATCTTTGAGCCACATCAATTTACCGGTAGATATACTCACTCATTTCACATCCTGTACTGTCTGTACTTCAGGAGGAGATGCTCAAAGAGAAAGCACAGCAGTAGTCCGTACCCAGCGGACGAGTTAAGTGGCCCCTGGCCCATTCAAGGCATCACCCCCATCCCCCGGGCCAACACTAACTGGGATGCAGCCCCTTCCATAGAGATGACAGAAGGGGGCAGCACTCATGCCCTGGTGGACAAAAAGCGCCAGACCAACGGAGTGGTGAGTTACCATAGATGTTCCTCTGTCTTACACTATACAACCTCACAGTGTTGTATAGTGTTGCTCATCCACTAATTCAGCCTTTAGTTTGCATCCAGACTGCACCTGCTTTCCAACTCACTGCCACATTACCATCCTCTGTCATTTCAGAGACAGATTAGACGCTTTGATACTATGTTTTCAATCTTATGCTCACCAGTATGTTACTCCAGATCATCCACAGTGTATGTAGTGCTAGCATGTAGCTCACCCCACGCTCCCTGCTTTGCCTGACTCCCAGTGTGTTGCTTTAGGGGTTTCACACGGCGCATAAAGGATGGACGAAGGTAAGGCACGGCTTTGCTTCTAGACTCTGATTTGCCACTATGCCCCCTGCTGATGATTTAGACAGGCCAAATTGAGAATAACGATGGTGTGATTCTTGGGTTGATGGGAGTCTTCATGAACACTGTGAGGAGACTGTAATGGGAATTTCAGATTGTTGTGGAAAGCAGTGTGCTTTCATCATAATTCATAATCTAGTGACTGACAGTTGAAAGAAACACTGCCGATGCTAGAGTTTATGAATAGTCATTGCATGTTGGTGACTGTCATTGCTTGTGTGTGTGCGCATGCTTGCGTATGTACGAGTTTATCTGTCTGTGTAGGCTTCTGTGAGTGTTTGTGTGAAGTCCCTATATCTCAAAGAGACTAATACACTCAATGATTCCGCTGCCATTTCAGTCGGGGTCATACGATCTCAACCCAGAGGGAATGAAGACCTTCAAAGGTAAAAACCCTTCCCGTTACTCCTACCTGGTCCAAGGCCATGAGAACCCCTACTTCATACCCGAAGATGGCAAGAGAAACTGAACGTCTGGGGCGTAGGACATGGAATTCATGTGGAAATGAGGAATACCACACAGAAACAGATCAAAAAGAAGTCACTGAATTGAAACTCTGGGAATATAGGCACATTGTTTTCCTGAGCTGGACACAATACTGTATCAGCAATGCCAGGTTATTTATGAAGATACATGGGAACTTGCTTGGATTAATGACAAATCACAAAGGACATTGCTTAGATCAAGACTCTAAACAACCACCAAAGAGATTCATCAATTGCTCATGTTAAATACAAACAAGAATGTTTAAATTTTAATGACATTGCGTGTATCATGTCTGTTCTTTGGAGTGAGCTAAATGTTACTGATTATAACCAGTAGATGTCGCTATTGTTCAGTATAATTCCCCTACACATCTTAATGGAACAGGTGACTTGTATGCTTTAAAGAAATCATTCCGTAGTGTTTCAAAAGGAACATAGTATTGCTGTGTGATTCATATCTTGCTAATTGCACTTAACTGTGTATAACGTTTACCACATTGTTTTGCTCAGAAATCAAAGCTAAATGTAGTGCGAGAGTGTGGGCTTTTGGGGCTGCTAGGTATTTTGCTTTATGAGTATGATTGTTTTCTAGAAAGATAACTTTTGAATGTCTAAAGGGGCTGGATCCCTGGTTAGGGGTATTTCAAAAGGGATTTATTTTGTAGCAGTCTGGAGCTGAGTACCGTCTCTATTTATGTGCGTATGCTTCCCTGTTGAAGCTGCTGCACTTGCAAAATGTGCCTGTTTTGATGGTCTGTTTGAAGAATAGGGAACATTATGCAAAGCTCGTGATAAAGCCTGTCTCTTGGATGTGCCAATTATCACTTGTATACATTTCTTTTGAAAACATGAGTCTGAAGTCTCTTATGTATGTTTGTCCGTGTGTCTCTGAGACAGTGCACTATTTTATAAGTGTGTAAACTTTTGTAAATAATAAAAGATCTTTTGGCAGAGAATGTTTGTGTATGCAATGGAAATAAATGAATTAATTTAAACATGTTACACGTCTTGTTTTGTTATTACTGATGGATGTAGTAAATGACTGCATTGTGTAAGTGCATTAACAGCTTCATCATCCCCTAATTCAAACTTTTGTGCATTTCTGAGTTTTTCACAGCAACATTTTACAGCCTGCTTGTGTGTCGGTAAGCATTAGCTGTGCAGAGTAGAGGGAGGTACAGTGGGTTCAGATGTGACTCATATGGACAGAGTTAGAAATGGCCATAACTCTCGGCCAGTCTAAATCTCTGAAATCATCAAAGCACCAAGACTATACAGTATATCCTTCACTGACCCTTTGTAGACTGTGTAATAGGGCAGATATGGCTAATGTGGCTGCTAATTACCTCTGTCTAAAGAAAAGCTGCTAGATTCACAACCTCACGTTTGCATGTCACCTATCCAGAGCCTGGTACAGAGAAACTGAAGACACAGGTTTAGAGGAGTAGATCTACTTTAAAAGTAGTAGCACAAACTGTGTCCTCTGTTTTTTTCTTCTCTGGATACCTTCTGTCCCTTCATTAAGGCCTGCGGTTATTCTCACTTGTGTCTGAGAAATCAAATGGAAATCAGCATCTGCAAAGCTTAGGTTTAAGGTGGAGTAAACAGCTGGTGCCTTTGCAGCATTTTGCCACTCTCATTCAAACTGAATAATATGTGAATGATGATTTAATCTGCACCAGTAGCATTGGTGCAGCTCATTATGCACTTCACAGCTGCAGGCTTTTGGATGTAATTGAATGGCCACATTAATCACAGTGTTAATGGGATCATTCCTTTCTGGTTGTCAGGGGATTGATATTGTCAGTGAATTTTACTGAGCAGTGCTCCATCTCACTGCCTACTGTATATCATCTTGTCACCCTTGAGTGCAAATGCCCCAGTCTGACCTCTGCCTCAGGAGGAAGTCTTATTTTAGTGTTTGTGTCAAACTTGGCTGGCAGTGTGATGCTATGGCATTACAGACTAGGAGTGTGTTCCTCACAGGTTCTTAAAAGCAGGGATTTGCTTTGCTGGGAGGCTAAAGCTGGCTTTGCCAGGCCTTAATCTTGGGCATTGGGTTAGCTGGAACACACTCTGACTGGCATACAGGGGGCTCAAATCAGGGGAATGATGCACATGTGGTCCAACTGTTGGTTTATGTTTGCATGTGTAGGTTCATACGTGTGTGTGTGTGTGTGTGTGTGTGTGTGTACATCAGTGCATGCATGTGTTCATTTGTGTGGCACAGAGTGACAGTGTGACTCATGCGTGCGTGTGCGCTACTGGGGTGTGCTTTTGGGATTTCTACTGCTTCCAGCTTAAGTCCCTTCCTACTGTTAGTATACCAGACAATAAAGATTATTTGCGTAGCGTGTGTGTGTGTGTGTGTGTTGTGTGTGTGTGTGTAGCATCCTGCAGCTTAATGCCATTGCCAATTGCAGGGTTGGATTTTAACACCCATCTGCATGTGAGTAAAACCACGCAAATGAAGCAGCCCCAGCTCTTCGCAGGGAGGAGGGAATGCTGTACTTGACTTGCCTGTGTTGTTTACATCATGAGTAAGGCTGGCTCCTGCTGCAAGTTTGGGTCAGCTAGTTAACCTTCATGCATTACTTTAGCTTGTAAAATCAAGGCGTTTTGAAGAGGAATATCAATCAATATTAAAGTTATCTTTTGAAACATGTTTTTCTATGCACTAGAACAGTTCACTTTGTACCTGTGAACATTCACTGTCACATTACCATCTACTATAACCAAAGTCTGACCAGATCCCTGAAGCAGCTGACAATGTAATAACTGCTGGATAATGTAATAACATGAAAATGTAATGTATGTTCCCTCTAAATGGGTCACAAATGTAATAAAAACCTGTTAATGAGATAAATTACATCACATTATTACATTAACCAGCTATATTACTTAAAAAGGGATGTAACATATTTTTAACTGATGATGTAATAATAATAATGACTAATAAAGTAATACATGTATTACATTCTTATTTTACTTATGAGTTATTACATTATATTACATCATCAATTACAAATATCTTATGAAGTAATAAACACCGGTTAATGTAATAATGTGATGTTATTACATTATCCAGCAATTTATTACATTCACAGGTTTTATCACATTTTCAACTCTTTTAGAGGGACATTTTATTACATTTTAACAAGTTATTACATTATCTAGCAGTCATTACATTATCAGTTGCTACAAGCCCTAACCTCTGATGTCACACAGATGTGTGGCTCGCAGGAGAATGAATTGAAAAGATGAGAAAGGTGACTGTGAGAGCAACCAAGAGTTCTATGGATATGGGTACATTTTCTGTCAGAACTGTTGGGATTATTATAAAATAAAGCTCAAAATAAAGCTCTTCTCTTTAATTTCTGGCTATAGGGGGATACAAGTGAATGCTCACTACTAGAAAGTTGCTCATGTTCACCAATTTTGATTCAGCTGGCCTAAGCGGCAGGACTCAAGAGTAACATATCGCTGCTGTCATGTAAAAACCTTGTGAGTCCACTTTTGGAGATTTTTATGTTTTAACTTCAATTGAAGGATTACATGGTTCTCTATAGGATGAGACAAACTCCATGACCCTCGTGTTTAGGAAACCCAGTAGATAAACACAAATATTCATGGTGGTCAAGATCAAACAAGGCTGTTTTTCCTAGCTCCTGAAAAGTTAACATTTTGATAATACGAGGTTTTCAACTGACAGCAGTGATATGTGAATTCATAAATTGTATGTGGAATGGAATTCCCCATTAACTTTTTCTATTAGAAGAGAATTTTACACTACTTTGTATGGAGACCCCAATCTGTAACGAGCACCTCTGTATGCTATGCTGAAGCCAAGGCAGTGGCTCTCGTCTGTGGAGGAATTCATTGTATATTGTGCCTGTTACGGCCCTGCCAAGTCTGGCCCTGTCTGATGCAGCCCATCCCATCAGCCCACAGGCTCAGCTGACTGATCGATAGACCACTTAGCAGCTGTGAGCTACACATCCCAGTCATTTGACCTGCTGGAGCTGTGGGAATGGGCACGCAATCCAATAAGTATTGAGCCACTGAGCAACCGAGCCGGGCCTGTTGACTTGAGGAACTTCCTCCTCCCCGAGTGGCCTTTCTCAGGGTTGGGGAGATAAAGAGCTGCCCTGGAGATCCAGCCTGTCTCATTTAGTCAGACACTTATGTGAGATAAAGATTCGGCTCCACTATCTATTGCAACATCTTTTGTGCACTGCAGGCTGATTGTGCAAGTGACAACCTCTGCTTATATGCAGTATGTAGGGAAAACAAGGTGTTCTAAGATTGTCTTGAACTGTGTGTATACCCCTGCTGACTTCACCTGGATCTATTTTCTTATCTCTTCTCTACTATGCATCCCTTTCATCCCTTCTTCTGTCTCAATAAAGAAAACATGCTCGAAGCGGGAGGTGAACTCTGCACTAAAGACATCTAAAAATAATTCTTCAATCTGTTTCCTCAAAATGTGTGCTGGGAAAGTTACTCAAAAGAGACATATGTTACATACTACATATTACAATTAAAACAACATTCTATTGCAATATCGCAATACTTTCTATGGAGAGCAATGACTTATGCTATCCCTATCTGGTGCTGTTAATGTTGTAACGTTCCAAGTTAGACGCCCACAATTGATGTTGTGTGTAGCACTGGGGTTAGCAATAAGAATTCCAATGTACCTGTACTTGTACTTGTTACAAATGGCAAATAAAATCTGAATCTGAATCTTGTATACAATAGTATATTACCACATTGTAATAGTATAACTTTTGGCCAGCAATACATCTGAAAATTTGGCAATGTAGAGGCTACAAATGTTGTCTAAAATGTTTCTTTTTATATAATATGTGCTTCCATCAGGGAAAGCTTTATGATTTGGGCTTTACAACAATAGGAAATAGAGTTACTGCAAAAGCATACCTGGCAGCTCAGCTTTTAAATATAGCTGATAATAAACTTTTACATAGCAATACAGGTTAAAAAAAATAAAAATAAAAAAAAGTTAGCAATATGATATGATAGCAATAAGTTCACTTGCAAGCAGTAACTCAAAAGTATACTTGAAAATATAACTGGAGCAAGTATACAGTTAATGTATTGACTCATTAAGATGATTACAATAATACTCCTCATGGAGTTCAGGATAATATTACAAGCTAATTATTACTTGTAACATTTAATTATTATTTCCAAGCACATAAAAATGACCAAACAAAACCTAACTGGTGATATTATAGGTGTAGTGCTGAGTGCTGGGACACTACAACCAAACAATAGACTGAACCATACGAGGCAGTTTGAGGCAGGGATTGGAGACCTCTTAACTGCAGCAGATGGAGATGATAGTTTGAAAACACTCAAGTTTACAATGCATGATTTCCAACAAAACAATCTAATAAATTCCTGCCAAAAGGCCCACAAAGGAAGCTGAAGCCACCTGCTCTACTACTTTATTGTGGTGAAAGACTAGAATTCCCCCCTCTTCTTGTCCTCCAATTCTCTCTCCCTTTCCTCTCCTCAGTTTTCTCTCCCTCCCTTCTTCCATCTCTGTTTAGTCACACAGAAGGCTGTAATTCACTTTCACTAATGCAGCCCTGCAGAAGCCAGCGGAGTATATAAAACTATGAAACATTTCCCAGCAACCTTGGCTCCCCGGCTGGCAGCTGCCAAAAAAGCCCCACGGTCCTCCTCAGCCTAACACCGTCTTGATCAGCTTACACGCCCTTTTTATTCACAGAAAATAGTTTGTCCACCTTTTAAGGTTGACATAACTCTTTATGAGGTAAATTCATGTGGAAGGTCATAGTTAACCCATCTTTTTATTTACCACTACATCACTGATTATGCCCCTCGCTTCCATCTAATCATCTGTTTATCCTTCATTCAGCCACTCAGCATCTCTCTCACTTCTTCATATCCTTAAGCCCCTCTTGCCTTTTATCTATCATGTAACAATCACTTTCCACTTACCACCCCCCCACCTTAGTATCTGAGGCAGTGGAGTGGAGAGTGGAGTTGGAGGCCTTGGAGGAAACTGAGTGCCAGGAGCTAATGCAGTGGAGAGCCAGACAGACGGCCATATTGATGACTCTTAGAGGCTGGGAGAACGGTGAGAAAGACCTGGCGCCGAGCGGGCATTAGTCTGAAAGGGCATTAAGCCTTCCGGTTCCTAGGCAAACAGCAGCATTCTGATGAAAGAGAGAACAGTAAATATGATTGCAGTTAATATCAGGTGCTTCAGCATAGCCTGCGACGCTCGGAGAGAGAGCGGTGATACCTTGAGCTCTCTCCATTAATCCTCCTCAGTTTTGAGCATCAAATACAGCCCAAGTTAACCCCTGAGAGTAAATTCCACATCAGGTAACAATGACTCACCATGAATTAAATCAGTGTCTTGCAAACAGATGAAGTAGAATCTACCTATACTGTATATACAGTATAGCGTATATACAATAAAACAAAAGAAAAACACAAATTTCTCTACAAAGGGAAGCATTCGTGGCTGTGCCTTTAGTATGTGTATGGTATAAGCTGCTAAAATCGAGCTGATCCCAAGCATACTCTGTCTGCAGTCCGGCTTGTCTGCCCTCATTTATCTATTTATCTGCTGTTTTTGTCTGAGCCGGTAAGTCATGTGGTTTTTAGGCTACTATATGTCACGAATACCCCTTCTACTCCATTTGTGGAATAAAGTGATATGGGCTGTACTGTACTGTACTGTCATTACCTTTTTGGTTCCTGCAGTTTTTCATCCTCTGTATATATATTCTATTGTAAATAGTCAACTTAAAAATTTTCTCTCACACCAATCTGGTTTCAGAGCTAATCATAGCACTATTTCAGCCATTACTTTGGTTACAGATCATATAATTTCTGCATTAGATAAAAGAAAACACTGTGCTGCCCTGTTTATAGATCTGTCTAAGGCTTTTGACACTGTTGATCACTCTTTGCTGTTAAAGAGATTAGGTAGCATTGGCCTAGCTGGAAATGCATGTAACTGGTTCCATAATTACTTATCTGATAGATCTCAATGTGTGAAATTAGGGGGTGTCCAGTCTGACTTTTTACCGATAACCAAAGGTGTTCCGCAAGGGTCAATTTTAGGTCCGGTGCTCTTCACCATTTACATCAATGATCTTGTGTCCCCAGTTAGTGGTTGTCAGTTTCATCTTTATGCAGATGACACCATTCTGTATTGTATTGCTGATTCTGTGGAATTAGCTATTGAAAAATTGCAACTTTCTTTTAATGCTATTCAAGATGCTCTTGTTTCTCTCAAGTTAGTTCTCAATGAGAATAAAACTAAATTTATGTTGTTCTCTAGGGCTAGAGACTCTGACCACAATAGTCTCTGCATAACTGCTGCTAATGGATCTAT
>OMLI01035121.1:0-11840 GCA_900302605.1 Rondeletia loricata
CGCTAAATCACTATAGTAATACTATAGAAATATTATAGGGATTTTTCGCTCCCTGTTTTTAGGCTGTATTTTAGCCTACCTATTTTTCTCTGGGTTTGATTGCTCTGTAGCTCTGTCTTGTCAGCTCTGTGCCTATTCATGAATACAGGCCTATAGCCTGGACACTGACACTGACTGCAATTGGGGGTTTCCTACCCCTTTAATGCAGGAGTCGTGCAACGAGCGGGATTTACATTGGGAGAAACGGGGAATACTTTTTAAAATTATTATATCTATTTTTTTATGTATTTAATCTTCCTGGGTGGGCCCCAGGTAGAGCCTATGTATGGGAAACACTGTAACCTCTTGAGCAGCCAACTGCACCTGCAGCCGTCTCTACCACTCTCATTGATATGACCGGTCCAGTCAGTGCGCGCAGAACTTTTACACTTGGAAGAAACCAAGCATAGGAAAAGGGGGTGTGTGACTTTTTGAGGTATGATCTATGACATAATTATAAGAATACGTTTGACTCATAATATAAAATGATCATAACTACATATTATTTTTTTTAAAAGGTAATAAAATAAAATAAAAAATCTGAAAAAAACAGTTTGTATGTGCATGACGCTTCTGCTCCTTGGTTAAAGGTGCTGTGTAGCTGCACAAGCTCTTTATAGAAAGGGTATGAAGTGTTGTCCATGGATGGATTAGAAGATATGGAGTAGTCTGCTGCACACAAAAACAATCTGCTCTGTGTTGTTACATCAACATGTATACATCTACTGTATAATGATAAAAATTAACAATTGATGCTCTAACATCTTCTAGAATCGAGGATATTGAAGCAGAAACTCCCAAAGAGGAGCGAGATGCAGAGCAACAGAAGAAGGAGGTGCAAAATGTTTCTGAATTGGACAAGAAACTGCAGGCTGAGGTGTGCATATTCAAACTAGCATTTGCACTATTAGTCTCCATGACCAGGCCAAGGCATCTTTTATGATTTCATTTTCTTTTTATATTTTTAGGGTATAGTTGGTGTGACCATTGAAGAAAAAGCAGAGAATCAAATTGATAAGACACCTGAAGAAGCGGATACAGTGTCAGACAACCCCGCCACTGTCCTAGCCACAATTTCATCGCAAGACCTAGAAGAAGCCAAAGCTGAGGTTACAGCAGCATCTGCTGGCGAGGAGCCTCCAGTAGAGGATGTTAGCACACAGGACCTGAACAAAACCTCCTATGACACACAGATAACTGTAGAAAACATGGCATCAGAAATTGAGGAAAGACAGGAAGTGTCTCCAAAGGAAGACACTACAGAGCTGGTAGTCCCTGAAGAAATTATAGAGGTGTACAAGGAAGCAGAGGCCCTGGTTAAAGTAGAAGAGGGAACAAAATTTGAGGTCCCTGATGAGAAGATGAAAGAAAGAGTTGGACAACACAAGTCAAGTCATATCTCAAAACAACCTGTAGAACCTCAGGAAATGTCAGAAGTTAGTAAAACTAGAAAAACAGGGAAATCTGTTGTAAAGGCCATAAAAGTAGTACAGACCAAAATGCCCAAATGGAGATCCCAGCGCCACAGCAAGCAAGAGGAGGTGGTAAAAGGGGAAGAGACTACAGCCCAGGATGGTAAGAGAATTTTGAGAGCAAGACCTATTGTGGAGTCCCCCACACCTAAATGCAAGTACATCCGACGAAGCCAAAAAGAACGTGAAGAATTAGAGAAGGAAGTAGATGAAGTGGCAGAGGAGAATAAGGTTTCATTTGAACCTACTACAATTGAAGTAGTGGAAGAGTCAACTGTAATGGAGGAAAAAGAACAAGAAGAGATCACTGTAGTAGACAAAGCCATCAAAGAGGACATAGTGGCTATGCAAGAGGAATTAGCTGAAGAAGACAAAACCATACCAGAAAAGGGAGAGCTGGAAGATGAAAAAACAACAAAGGATCAGGTGGAGACACAGAAACAGGAAGAGCCAGGAGCAGAAGACACTGTAATGGAGGAGAGTGCCACAGAGCTTCCAGATACAGAGGAGATTGTTCTTAAAACAGCAGAAGAGAAGGAGCAAAGTGTAGTAGAAATGGATGAATTGGAGAAGGAACAAAAGGATGGGGAGGTGGAAACATCTGTAATACAGGATAAATCAGAGGTCTCTGAAGTGGATGATGAGGAAGAAAAGCCCCCTGTTCAAAGGAGAGCTTGGAGGGGCAAAGTAAAAGTCGCTAAGGACCTTCCTAAACCCAAGCCCACGAGACAAAGTAAAACACATCAGCCTCAAGAGGAAGAACACACAGGTAAAGCAGAGCAGGTAGCAGGAGGTTATGCTAGCGTACAGAAAGAGGATGAACAAGCAACAGGCAAACAGATGGAGGAAGATGGCAAGGTGGAACAAGAGGAGACTGCTGCAAAAGAAACAGAAAGAATAGTAAGAGTGGAAGAGGAGAAGGTGGTGGAGGAATTGACTGTTGTTGAGGAAGTTGAAACCCCAGAGGGGGGGAAAGCAGTAGAGGAAGCTACACCTTTAACTGAAGAAGAGATTAGTGTGGAGGAGAGAAGGGTTGAGGAAGAGGAAAAGACTGAAGGAGTGGCAGAGAATGTAGCTGTGTTGGAAGCAGATAAGGAGGAAGAGGCAGCCAGTGTCACAAATGTTGCAGATGACACAGTACAAGAGGTAGAAACTGACACAGTGTTAGCCAAACCCACTGCTGCTTCAGTTACCGTTACACCTGATGAAAGTCAAGAGGAGACCAAATCCAGGATTATGCCAACAGCTGCAGCTGAAGAGCTTCAGGAAAAGGGAACTGCTTCTCAGATCCCTAAGCTCCAGAGAGCCGCTGTGGTCTTAGTGGACCTGAAAAAAACCTGCCATCATCTCACGGCGAAGGAAATGGAAGAAACAGCAGCTGTTGGAGAGTGTTTTGCTCAAGAAAAGACTGCTAGTGAAGAGGAACAGAAGGAGCAGACAGCAGGAGAAAAGATTGAGAAGGAAGTTCCTAGTTCTTTTGTGGAGCAGGAACAGGGAGTGGAATGGGAAAATATGAAGGAAAAAGCAGAGATTGTTGAGGAGGAAGAGATTGAAAAGGACAATTCTGAAAAGGGGAAGGAAGAAATTATCAACATAGATGAGGCAAGTTCAAGTGAGGCAGATGAAGCACCAGTTACTGAAACAAGAGCTCAACAAGAGCAAGACAAAGACAAAGCAGGAGAGGGTATTACTGAAGAGAAGTTGGGCGAGGCAGAACCAGAGACTGTTAAGGGGGTAATGGTTGAGGTGGAAAAAGTGGAAGGAGAGATAAAAGCTGTGGCAGAGGATGCAGTCACAATACAAGAAGCAATGGAGGAAAAACTGTCAGAGACATTTGCAGATGGGGAGGTAGAGACCCCAGTTGGAGAAAGTGCTGAAGAGAAGCTCCTGCCATCCAAGGTAAATGAGACAAACAGCGTTGTTGAGGAAGAAGCACCAGTTGCTGAAATAAGAGCCCTGAGAAGTGGAAGAAAGGCAGTCAAAGCAACACCAAGACACAAGTCCACAAGAGGCAAACAGCAAGAGGATGAGAAAGAGGAGGAGGGCTCTGTAGAAAATAGTGATGAAGAGGAACCTTCAGTAGAAACAAGAGTTCTGAGAGGGGGGAGGAAGTCTGCTCCTGTCACACCTAGATGTAAATCCAAAAGAGCCAACAAACAAATCCAGGAAGAGGAGGAGGAGGTAGAAGAGGATTCTTCAACAGCTAAGGATATAGAAGAAGAAGAAGAGGCAGGGCAGGAAGCAGCTGAGGATAAAGAGGAAAAGAAAGATAAGGAGATTGAAGAAAAAGTTGAGGAGGAAGCTGCATTTAAAAAAGAGGAAACTATAGAGCCAGAAACAGAGGTGGAGAAAGGGAGAGCTGTGGCAGAGGAAGCCGTTACAATACAAGATGGAGTGGAGGAGAAACAGTCTGCTGAGACCTCTGCAGATACGGAGGTAGAGACCCCAGTTGAAGAAAATGCTGACGAAAAGCTCCTGCCAGCCAAGGTAGATGAGGCAAAAAGTTTTGATGAGGATGAAGAAGCACCGGTTGCTGAAACAAGAGCTCTGAGAGGTGGAGGACAGATGGTCAAAGCTACACCAAGACGCAAATCCAGAAGAAGCAAACAACAGCAAGATGATGAAAAGGGGGCAGCTGTAGAAAAGATTGCTGATGAAGATGAACCAGCAGTAGAAACAAGAGTTCTGAGAAGGGGAAGGAAGTCTGCTCCTGTGACACCTATACGTAAATCCAGTAGAGCCTGGAAACAACTCCAGAAAGAGGAGGAGGTGGGAGAAGAGGAATCAACAACAGCTGAGGAGGTACAAGTAGAGAAAGAGGGGGCAGAGCTGGACTCAGATGAGGAAAAAGAGGAAAAGAAAGATAAGGAGATGGTAGAAGAAAAGGTTGAAGAGGAAGCTGCAACTCAAAAAGAAGAAAGTGAAGAGCCAGAAATGGAAGTGGAGAAAGGGAAAGCTACAGAAGAGGACAACGTAGAGGTAGATAAGGAGAGAATGAAAAGAGAAAAACCTGGAGAGGAACCTGCACTTGTAACTGTAGAAGAGGAAGAGGTAATGGAAGGAGTGATGGAGGAAGTAACTATGACAGTGACTGAAAAGGAGGAAAACTCCAAGACAGCTGTGATGGCGACTGCTGCAGATGAAATGGTACAAGCGGAAGAAACTGACACACTGTCAGCCAAGCACACCGCTGACTCAGCTATACTTACACCGAATGAAGGCCAAGAGGAGACCAAAGCCGAGTTTACACCTTCAGCTGAAGAGCCACAGAGAGAGGACATTGCATCTCAGTTCTCTAATCTCCAAAGAGCCACTGTGGTCTTAGTGGACCTGAAAAAAAACTACCATGAACTACAGATGGAGGAGGTAGAAGAAACAGCAACTGTTGAGGAAAGTGTTCCCATAGAAAAGACTGCTGCTGAAGCAGTAGATGAACAGAGGGAGCAGAGAGAAGAAAAAAAGGCAGAGGAGCAAGTTCCCAGTTCCATTGTTGGAGAGCAAAAAGTGGAGCTAGAGAAGCTGGTGGTGGAAGAGGAAGAAGGAGTTGAAGAGGAAAGGGTGGAAGAAGTGGCATTTGCATCAGCAGAAGTAGAGGTTGTTGAAAAGGGAAATATTGAGGAGGATAAACCTGAAGCAGAGAAGGAAGCAGGTACTGAAGTGAATGCAGTAACAAGTTCAGGTGAGGAAAAAGAAGCACGAGTTATGGAAACCAGAGCTCTGAGAAGTGGAAGAAAGACAGTCAAAGCAACATTAAGACGCAAATCCACAAGAAGAAGCGAACAACAGCAAGAGGATGAGAAAGAGGAGGATGAGGCAGCTGTAGGAAACAGTGATCAACAGGAAACGGCACTACAAGAAAGAGTTCTGAGAGGGGAAAGGAAGTCTGCACCTGTCACACCTAGACATAAATCCAAACGAGTCCACAAACAACTCCAGGAACAGGAGGAAGAGGAATCTTCAACAGCTGAGGAGATAGAAGTAGAGGAACAAGAGGCAGGGCAGGAAGCAGCTGAGGAAAAAGAGGGAAATAAAGATGAGGATATAGAAGAAAAGGTTGAGGAGGAAGCTGCTACTGAAAAAGCGGAATGTATAGAGCCAGAAATAGAGGTGGAGAAAGGGAAAGCTGTGGTAGAGGAAGCAGTCACAATGCAAGATGCAATGGAGGAGAAACAGTGTGCTGAGACCTCTGCAGATGCGGGGGTAGAGACCCCAGTTGAAGAAAGTGCTGAAGAAAATATCTTGCCAGCCAAGGTAGATGAGGCAAAAAGCTTTGATGAGGAAGAAGAAGCACCAGTTGCTGAAACAAGAGCTCTGAGAAGTGGAGGAAAGACAGTTAAAGCTCCACCAAGACGCAAATCCAAAAGAAGCAAACAGCAAGAGGATGAGAAAGAGGGGGAGGGCTCTGTAGAAAATAGTGATGAAGAGGAACCAGCAGTAAAAACAAGAGTTCTGAGAGGGGGAAGGAAGTCTGCTCCTGTGACACCTAGATGTAAATCCAAAAGAGCCTGCAAACAACTCCAGGAAGAGGAGGGAGAAGAGGAATTGACAACAGCTGAGGAAATAGAAGTAGAGAAAGAAGAGGCAGGGCAGGAAGCAGCTGAGGAAAAAGAGGATAAGAAAGATGAGGAGATTGAAGAAAAGGTTGAGGAGGAAGCTGCTACTCAAAAAGAATGTATAGAGTCAGAAATAGTGGTGGACAAAGGGAAAGCTGTGGCAGAGGAAGCAGTCACAATACAAGATGCAAATGAAGAGAAACAGTCTGCCAATTCAGAGACATTCGCAGATGGGGAACTAGAGACCCCACTTAGAGATAGTGCTGAAGAGATGCTCCTGCCAGCCAAGGTAGACAAGGCAACGAGCTTGGATGAGGAAGGAGCACCAGTTACTGAAACCAGAGCTCTGAGAAGTGGAAGAAAGGCAGTCAAAGCTACACCAAGACGCAAATCCACAAGAAGCAAACAGCAAGATGATGAACAAGAGGAGGCAGCTGTAGAAAATAGTGATGAAGAGGAACCTTCAGTAGAAACAAGAGTTCTGAGAAGGGGAAAGAAGTCTGCCTCTGGCACACCTAGACATAAATCCAAAAGAGCCCGCAAACAACTCCAGGAAGAAGAGGAGGAGAGAGAAGCGGAATCTACATCAGCTGAGGAGATAGATGGAGAGGAAGAAGAGGCAGGGCAGGACGCAGCTGAGGAAGAAGAGGAAAAGAAAGATGAGATAGCAGAAAAGGTTGAGGAGGAAGCTGCTACTCAAAAAAAGAAAAGTATAGAGTCAGAAATTGAGGTGGAAAAAGGGAAATCTGTGGCAGAGGAAGCAGTCACAATGCAAGATGCAATGGAGGAGAAACAGTCTGCCATTCCAGATACATTTGCAGATGTAGAGACCCCAGTTGGAGAAAGTGGTGAAGCGAAGCTCCTGCCAGCCAATGTAGATGAGGCAAAGAGCTTGAATGAGGAAGAAGCACCAGTTGCTGAAACAAGAGCTCTGAGAAGTGGAAGAAAGGCAGTCAAAATAACACCAACACACAAATCCACAAGAAGAAGCCAACAGCAAGAGGATGAGAAAGAGGAGGATGAGGCAGCTATAGAAAAGAGTGCTGATGAAAATGAACCAGTAGTAGAAACAAGAGTTCTGAGAAAGGGAAGGAAGGCTGCTCCTGCCACACCTAGATGTAAATCCAAAAGAGCCCGCAAACAACTCCAGGTAGAGCAGGAAGCGGGAGAAGAGAAAACTACACCAGCTGAGGAGATAGAAGAAGAGGCAGGTCTGGAATCAGATGAAGAAAAAGAGGAAAAGAAAAATAAGGAGATAGAGGAAAAGGTTGAGGAGGAAGTAAAGAGCCAGAAAATGGAGGTGGAGAAAGAGAAAGCTGCAGAGGAAAAAGTTGTGAAAGATATCGAGGAGGGAATGAAAGAGGAAAAACCTGAAGGAGAATCTGCACTTGTAAGTGTAGAAGAGGAAGAAAATATGGAAGAAGCAGTGAGAGAGGAAGCAGCTATGGCAGTGCTCGAAAAGGAGGACGACAATATGGCAGCTGTGATGAGGAGTGGTACTCATGAGGTTGGGGAGCCAGTTGTAGAAGCTGAAGTAGAAGAGACAAATAACTCAGATGATGAAGAGGAAACTCCAGTCATAGAAAGATCTACCAGGGGAGGAAAAAGAACCATTAAAGCCACACTGAAGCGGAAGTCAACAGAATGCAAATCAAACAGAAGATGCAAACAATCTCAAGAAGATGAGGAGGAAAAAGAGGGAGAAAAGATGGACGAAGCAGCCACACCTATAGCAGTTGAAAAAATTATGGATGAGGAAAAAGCAATGTGGAATGAAACAGTTGAGGAGCAAAACAAGGCTATCCCAGATATTGAAGTGGCAGAAGAAGAAAGATTTGCAGACCAAGCTGATGATGGAGCTTTGGTGGGAAATAAAGAAATTGTACAAGTTAAGCAAGATGAAGCGGTGGCAGAAAAGCAGGAGGAGGAGCAGGAAAAGACTGAGAAAGCTGATGGAAAAGAAACGGCAGACCAACAGCAAAAGGAGCATGCGGAAACAGAGGAAACTACTGAGGGGGAACCTGACACAACCATTTCTGAAGAAGAGGCAGTAGTTGATGATACTTCTGATGTGGCAAAGGAAGAAGCTCCAGCTGTAATATCAAGAGCGCTTAGGAGCAGAACAAAAACTGTGTATGCCACACCATCAGGAAGATCCAAAAGACAGAAATCCAAGGAAGAACATAATGACCAAGTTGTCGCGGAAATGCAACAACAAGAAGAGGGAAAAGTTGAGGTTGAGAAAACACAAGTAGAGAGGGTCGAGAAGAGCAGTGGGGAGGATGAACTTGAAAAAGATGAGGTTGTTGAAATTCTAACTGATGATTCACCTGAAAACAGGAAAGAGACAGACATAACACCTTCAAAGGAGCAACAGGCAGAGACTGAGGAAATAACACCTACTGAAAAGGAGACAGAAACTTCAGCTGAAAGTGCTGTGGAGGAGAGGGCTGAGGAAACAGCTGAGCTGGAAGATGACAAAGTCATAGAGCCAGCTGATCAAGATTCAGCAACAGAAGAAAAAGAGACAGAATCACCAGAGGAAGAGCTAGCAGAGAGTGAAGAAAAAGGATGTGAGGAACCCCCATTCATTGAAAACAGAGCTCTCAGGAGCAGGACAAAAGCTGTTGCAGATACTCTAGAACCTCCAAAACACAGATCCAAACGTCAAACACCTCGGGTGGATTACAGTGAAAATGATAAGGAGGAGGATGGGGATGAGAAAGAGGCAGCAATTGATTACACAGAGGAAGAGGATCAAGTGGAATCAGATGAGGGCAAAGACAAGGGTGAAGACAAGGTAGCTGAATGTTCTGCAAGTGTGGAGACAGAGAAGCTGGAGGAGAGTGGAAACAAGGAAGAAGAAAACTTAGAGAATGGCATGGAAGCCATTAAGCCTAATGGTGAAGAGGGGGAAGTCCTAAGTTTAGCATTGTATGAAGATGAGGAGGAACAGAAAATGGGTACAGCTCAAGAGGACAAGGAAGATGAGCTAAGTATCTCAGAGGAAGATGAGGAACCTCTAGTGATTGGGAAGAGAGTTCTAAGAGGGAGGTCAATTCCCTCAGTAATAATCACACCCAGGTCTAAATCTACAAGACGCAGTACTAAAGGAAAAGAAGAAGCAGAGGAACTTGAGGTGCCTTTGTCCAATGAAGATCCTGAAAAGAGCCCTCATTCTGCTGAGAAGAGAAGTCTACGAAAGAGAAAAAGCACTGAGCTATCTCCAATTCGCAGATCCAAGCGTCACAGCAGAATTTAGGATGTTGTGAATAGTTGGAATGACATTGAAGCCAAAATACAGAAAGTAGTCTGCACTCAAAAAAGCAAAACATACTTCATTTTTTTTAATGCAGGCAGGCCTTCTTCAGTGTGAAGGCTCACAGCATAGCGTGATAAACTACATTCAATTAGTAGGAGGCAGGCTCAGCTGTTGCCAGTCAATGAGGAAAGGAGGCTCCTGTATACTGATTTCTGTATACTGTATTCTTCAAAAACCTTTTTAGACATGCATGACAGGAGAATAACAAGGAGAATCCCGAGGTGATTATCAAATCCAAGAATGCAAGTTGGTGCTTGTGCCCTTGTGGAGAATGTTTTTCCCAAGTTGTCTTGGAGAGAATGAACTTCTCAAGTATGCAAGAATAGAGAATATGGAGTTATTACCATGCCTAAACGCACGCGTGTAGCTACAAGGCTCATGAGCAAAAAAGAAAGAACCGCGAGCGTAAATCAAAAGGTCTCGAGGAGAAAAAATAACAACAGTGCACGCACAACAAGAGTGTGCAAGTGGGCTTTTTTTCGCACGCAGGACTCTGGGTGCTCGCGGTGTGTTTTTCTCTGCGCGCGTGTTGCTTTTACTTTTGGCACATCTCGTGCGTGAGTTTGACTTTTGACCTTTTGATTTATGCTCGTGGTTCTTTCTATTTTGCTTGCGAGCTTGGGATTTGCGTGCTCAAGGTTTTCTTTTTTGCTCGCGAGCCTTGTAGCTACGTGCCTGGGTTTAGGCATGGTAATAACTCCATAAGAGAATATCTTTACAGTTTGAGATGTACTGTGTGCTTGATGTCTCGATTAAGGCACACAGCTGTTAATTCTCCCAGCTGATTCAACCGGCTCTGTAGGCTACTATTGACTATAGCGCTGTTTGGATTTGATGCAGTGTTCTTGCAATGAATCTTGGGGCTTCCCAATTCATTGTCATCATTCAAGTCACCATGTGATGCATCCTCGGTTGGCAAATAATCTTATTGGATCTTTATCTATCCTCTACCCTCGCCTTCTTTTGGAATTGTACTTTAGCCGTTAGGTATTACGTCAAACGTATCATGGAGGACACGAACACATACTGAGAAAGACCTCTTGACTTCCTCCACAAAACTGGCCTTTACCTGAGGGTATAAGTCTAAAACAAAGGTTGAGATGTTGATTACATTTTCGAACTATGGAGGGCAGCAATGCGCCATTGCTGCATCTAGTCTGTTGAAACCCAAGAAAAAGAAGAATGCCTTGAGGCTATACACTGAAGAAGTCCTGCTGTCTGTGCAAGTGCATACTTTTTAATGCGCATTGTAAAAATGAAGTAAATATTTTTATTTTGTTTTCCTGGTTGAGTGCAGACCACTTTTGTATTTTGATATTATAACCTTTTGGCTTTACACACCAAGCTTAAGTTTGATTTTCAATAATGACATTGAAGTCCACACATGCATACACAGTCCATTAATCAACAAAATCTAATGGGACCACAGCAAATATTTCTATTGATCTTTTCTTGAAAAGCCATAGTTCCCATTTTTATATGTGGAATTTTTACTAGTGGTGAATTGATATTTTTATATTGTACATATTTTCTTATATTTCATTTCAAATAGAAATTGTGAATGTGTATTATTTACATTCTAGTTTGCATTTTTAAATGTAGTGGCTGAATATCATGTTTTCAGTCACTTTTGGCGCTCACAGTGATTTCTCACAATGTCACTCCTGGCTTTTTTCAATTATTTTTGGTAATTTGTTTACTTATAGCAGAATGCCAAACAAGAACCCTTTAAAAATATGATAAAAGAATCAAACAAATTTGTCTTTCTTAAACATGTAAAATACAGAATTATACCCATTTTTATTATTATTAATATTAGTTTTTGATCAAATGAATGAAATTGCTCATTAATTTCCTAAACGTGTTTTTGTTTTTCAAATATCAGCAGAACTCAGGACTTCAAATTAACATTTTCTCTATACATTTTACTTAAAGCTACTATATGTAGTTTATAGCGGCCTCTAGCGTTTGCTAGTTGTATTTTTCAAGTGTCGTAAAAACTGAGGGACCGGCAGAAGCAGCGGCTCAACGCTCTCCTTTCGGTGCTTTTTATGTGTGTTTTTGTTTATATATCTGTTCGCCTATGTTACGTTTAGTCGTGCGAATCCCCCCACAGCCGCCAATATCTTCTGATCATAGGATTACAGCGTCATCCGGCCGTTACGAGTGAATTTCTCCGTGGATTGTTGTCTGCTCCGACTGCCGTCTGAGGCTGTCGGAGCTAGGCTAGGCTAGGCTAGGCTAAGGAGACAACCACACCGCCGCTACACAGCCAGCAACAACGCCAGATCACCAACAAAATGGACAAATTGAATCTACAGATCTCCGCGAACAAATTCATTGAGCTTGACGATGTTATAGTCACAGCTGTTTACATTCCACCGGATGCTAACGCTAGCATAGCTTTAGGCTACCTGCTCAGTGCTATAAATTCACAACAGAGCACCTATCCCG
>OMLI01035129.1:0-10270 GCA_900302605.1 Rondeletia loricata
AAGCCGTCTCCAAAGTCGTTTCGCAACCTGATCAACTCAATGCGAAGGAGATGTGTTGCCCCCCCCTGCAAATCTGTGAAATCCATATAGTTCAGTGCCTAATAAATGTCTCTTTTCAAGATAAAACTGCACATTTTAGAGTGGCCTTTTATTGTGACCAGCCTAAGGCACACCTGTGCAATAATCATGCTGTCTAATCAGCATCTTGATATGCCATACCTGTCAGGTTGATGGATTATCTGGGCAAAGGAGAAGTGCTCACTAACACAGATTTAAACACATTTGTGAAAAAAATTTGAGAGATTTATATTTTTGTTCAGTGTATTTTGTGTGTGAAGGATTTTTTCTTTTTGTCATGGTATCGAAAGAGGTATCGAGTATCGTGTATTTTAACTGGTATTGTATCGAAGTTCACAGTTCTGGTATCGTGACAACCCTACTGTGCAGTTCCTCAAAGTGGGGAGTGGTGTCATGGACTCTTAAAGCCTGTTAACCTGGAGAGACAGGAGAGGTTTGTGGGGCGACTCAGCCCCAGGAGGGGTACAACATGCAGTAAAGTTCACAGTAAAGTTTTCTCAGTATTCTTTCTCAGCTGCACTGGGGTCAGTAGTACACAGGAAACAATTATGAAAATTGAATTGCATCAATTGAATTGAGCAAAATCACTCAAGCACGACATGTATCTTTGACATCTATTTTTTGTTTTTGTTTTGTTGTTTAGGAACTATTTTAGTTCAGGAAATGATGGATGGCATGGGAACCTTCCTTTAACTATTTCTTCTCCTGGGTCCAAATCAATTCATTTTTGGTGAGCAGAATTTTGTGATCCTACTGTTATGCAGGAATACACCATTATTTCCCAAAGAATCTGGAAGGCTGAAAGATGTTTCCTCTCTACTACCGAATTTCTACATTAAAACCTTTTAACTTTATTGAATTTCGGTTCATTCAATCCAAGTGAAAATTCTACCTCCTGTTTGATAATGAATACAAATTCACTGTCACTCAATCCAGTGAATACTATGGAATGGTGTAAACTCTGCTTCTCAGTGACTTCCAGTAGCTCAGCTAGTGACCAAGGAGATGAAGAATGTTGTCATGAGTTGAGCTTGCCTTGAAGGGCAGGAGGTCCATCTGGGTGAGACAGGAAAACAGACTCACCTGGCAGCCGAGCAGCATGTGATTATGGCCAGTCATGGCTCATGACCGGAGGCAGTGGTGTGTGGACGTTTTTCCACCAAGACAAGCTGCACTGGAAAGCTCAGAGTTGGTGTGGATTCAAGTGTACATGCATAAGCAATGCAGAGCACTGGGGTTAAATAAAGACTCCATAGATAGAGAGTATGGGGGAAACTGTGAGTTGATGCCTTGCAGTCAAACAGTGCAAACATATTGTTATTGTCAAAATGTAGCTTTGTCTCAATGCATATACATTAAAACCTTTCATAATGAAATGATGACCAATCTCAACACAGGGCTGAATTCAGGCCTGTGAGGTGAACAAGGTGGTGAGGAAATGGCAGACACAGTAATGCTTGGAGCTTCTGGCATGTTCACTTGGCTATAGTATTTTTGGTAAGATATTTTAAATTCACACGAGCAAAATCTCAAATGTATGAGAATGTACATCGTTTCTCAACCTTTCTGCTCTTGGCTAATTGGCAGCAATGGTTGTTATGGAACCATTAACGTTTCTCATTTTACAAAATCCAAACTTTTAATTGGTTAACAAATTTATCTAACACACAGCTCCAAATTTATGCAGAGCCAATATCTCAAACACACTTTCCAGTTATCTCACTGTGCTGCCACTTTCAAACACACTTCCCACTTGTGGTGCAAATGGTTTCATTAATTATTCAAACAGTGCTAGTTCACACTAGGATTACAAAGAAGAACGATTTACTCCTTGGCTGTAGTATAGTCATAGCTTTCAAGATCACTCTGCCATGTGGTGGTAGAATATTTTTCTTATATGGCATATTTCAAACTTTTCTGATTGAAAAAATATGACCATTTGTGCCTAGTGGGACTTACTGCCCACTATATAATTTGCTACATTAACTGGGAACAGCATTAATCAACAAACCTGTGCTCACCCAGGGAGTTATTACAGGTGGATTATCACACTGACAGGAAAGTTAATCGCTTAAAGTTGTTGTTATGTTTTGGCACTTTCTTGTTTCTGATTTAGTCACATCTGAAGGCATCATAGTTGAGATCATGTTTAAACCGCATCATCCAAGACTTGAACATGAAATAAAGAGAAAGCGACCGCGTCAGGTTTTATAGAGAATTATATTGATACAACAGACGGAGGTTCTGACTGGGTGGATGTGAAGCCATGTCAATCAGCAGTGACAAACACTAAAACCACAGCTGCTCATACGACTTCAGTCTACCAGTAAATACAAACCTAAAAATGGAACGCACACTACTGTCTTTTTCAAAAGCAATTCTACATCTGGACAATTTGTTTTTTCTTCTCATAAAATGGTAAAAAAAAAAAAAATCATATACACTGTTGTAAACAAAAATGAGTGAATGGGCTTTCTTAAAAGTAAAATGACACGATTGACATCACAGAAAAAGTAAATGGTTAATCTGTCAGTTTAAAAGTAGGACACAGAGGGGAAATCGATACGCAATATTGCTTTAAGGGAGCACTTTAATATCGGCTATACAGCATCCCCCCAGTCAGGATCAAACAACACAACAGAACATGAAACAGACATAAGAGACTATTTACAAGAGTGATCTTTTTTTGTTTTCAGTTAAAATTTCTACTTATGTGGCGAACATCATCACAATGCAACACAATGCAACAACCCCACAGCCGATGATACTGATGTACTGACAGTGTGCGTGTGGTATATGCAAGTGTGTGAGTTTGTGTAACAGTAGGAGCGTCGGCGTATGAAAAGTTCTCAAAAGTTCAATGTCCATATTTTTCTTTCCTTCTTTCCTACGTCATTCCTCCCCGGCACTGGACAGAGCAGACAGGCTCTCTTCGTCTTTCCTCCCTCGTTTCTTTGAGCTTTTCCGTTCATCTTCTTCTCCCCGCTGCTTTCTTGCGTCCCTAGAGGAGAGGGAGAAAACGGTATCAGTAGGGTGAAAACATATTTTCACTTTTAAATTCGATACTTTCCAGACTGCAGTTTCTAGGCGTTCCAGATCGCTCATTGTTTTATACCTTTGACTATAGGCTAATAATATTGCTAACACTTAGTGGGGTCTCTCAGAGGCAAGACATTTGTAATCTGGTAATGAGACCATTTCCAAACTTTCTCATGGTTTCCTGGGTTTTTCCCACTTTCAAAGACCTGCAATTTGTCAAAAAATTTTTTTTGTCGTTTCCACATTTGTGTAGGAACGCTATGAAAACTTTGTGGATAGGAAAGTAACTTTACGGATCCCTTCCTACTTCTAAAGTTAGCCTTTCATCCAGAATCCTCACATTATTCTCAAATGAAACGTCAAATGTTTTCGATACCTTCGGTGTTGGCTCCTCCTCCTGCTCCTCCTCGTCTTCCTCTTCTTCTTCCTCAGAGTCTTCTTTAGCAGCAGCTGCCTTCGATCGCCCACCACGCCTGGACAACATGGTAGGAATACACATTGAATCGGAATGCCTCATAAACACAGTGTCTATGTCTACATGAACACGCACACAATCATCCATAACTCTCGCTCATTGGTAAGCATGGTGCACATGTGAATGGTGTGCATCTTACGCTGGTTTCTTGGTGGGTGGCTGAGCTGCTTTGGGTGGACGTCCTCTCCTCTTCTGCGGTGTGGACTCCGCTGACTCTGAGCTGTTGGACAGAGACAAACGCACGCGGCGATGGAGGATGAGTCATAAGCCAGGCCTGCAGACAGGAAGCTCAGTGCCAACAGCAGAGGTTGACACTAAAGCTGACCCAACTTCCTTCAATGACATATGAGAACAAGGTATGCATTTACTGCGAGACAAGACACAGTTTCCCCACTTACCCTTGTTGTGATCGCCGTGCCGCCCTGGCTTGCCTTGCTCCCTTCGCCTTCACCTCGATATTTTCGCTGCTCCCGTCATCCTCTTCCTCCTCCTCCGCTTCCTCCTCCCCTCTCTCTTCTTCCTCCTCCTCCTCCTCCTCTTCCTCTGGAGGAGGAGCTGCCTTCTTTCGCCCCCTCTTCCCTTTGGCAGGTGTGTCCTGGCTGGGTGTAGCGGACTTCGGAGGCCGGCCCCTGCGTCCTTTTTTGGGCGGGCTGTTCTGTTCGTCTTCTGGCCGATTGTCCTCGTCCCATTGGTCCTCGGACTCTGCCGCTGCAGTCGTGTTGGCTGCTGCCTTCTTGCGCCCACGCTTTGGCTTGTTGTCCTGGTCGTCACTGGAGGCCACGCCCCGTTTGCGACCACGAGGCTTTTCGCTGTCCTGTGGCAGGAAGAACAAATGGTTAACGAGGACTGACCGGGTTCCCACGGTGGCCCTAGGGGAAAATTCCATGACTTTTCCTTGACCAAGTTGGAGCGCTTCCATGAGCTAAAAATGGTTTGTCCATGTTGTTTTTCAGCTCAGACAAGTTCTAAAGTGGTAAACAGTCTGGCTTCCACTCTAGTCGGGCTTGCTGTGGAGAAAAACAGCTGAAAACCACCAACTAATGCAATGAATGTGTGAAACAAGTTGTAAAATACATTCTGCTATATTCCTGTCAAGTGACCCATTTGTAAAATTCCTTGATATTCATCGACGTCCCCTGGGAATTTATCAAATTCCTGTTTCTGTACTGATCAATATTTCATTTCCCCGTTATAAGAATGCAATCTGACAAAGAAACCAAACACGATTGCTATATGGACTCAGAAAAAACAAAGAGGCTGGTATTAATCATTGTTTATACAACTTGTACTTGCCAAGGTTATCTTGACTTAAATCCAGTGGGTGTTTGCACAGGGGAATCAAAACACAGCGACACAAGGGTTTACAACCAGAGACACTTCACCAGATCCTAGCAACACGCCCATTTCAACTTGTCCTAAGCGACCATGTCATTTCTCATTAACAATACAGACCATTTCATTGTGCAGTCACACCAAATAACAGATTAAAAAAATTTTTTTTAGCTGTCATAATTTGTAATACTCTCTGATTTTCCCATTAAGATTGTATTTTATAGTCAAACCATTTTAGTTTGTCTATTCATCCTATATCTGCTGGTGCTCTTATCCACAGCAACATTAAGATCAACAGCAGAATAAGCTTCATCCGACAAGTAGGGCTGCACGACTATGGCAAAAATGATAATCCATTTTATTTAGCTAAATCTTGTGATCACGATTATTAATCACTATTATTTGTCTGTTTCAGGAAAAAAAGAAATTGCACTTATGCACCTTAACTTATATTTTCACTTTTTCCAGTGCAGTACTTCTCAAAGTAGCAGCAACTAGAAAGTCCTGTCTTCACTCTTACGGTCTTACTCTTACTGTGGTCCTCGTTTACAAAATTAAAATAAATAATTACTACTTTATTACTTTGGGGAATAGCCACAACCCTAAGGCAAACTTTGTGAGTGGAGGACGTGGATACGAGTCAGGGAAGAGAGGGGGAGTCAAGTATTTCTTTAAGACATGAGGAAGAGGTTCGATACCTTTTCAGCGGTGTCGGCTCTCTTTAAGCTGATGTCCTCGTTTTCAGTGTGGTCCAGCTCTGCACTGTCAAGCCTGGAACAGAGTACAACATGTATTAACTGGCAATGCAGGAGAGCCGTCTGTTGTTGTGGCCCTGTGTAGCTAATGACAACATTACCTGTGTTAAGTGTTCATTTCTTCCTGTAGGCAGTTTGGATCAAAGCATCCACTAAATGGAATATACTGATAACTTCTCTTTTCGCTTGCCCCCCTCCACAGAGAAGTCAGAGGTGTGTGTGTGTGTGGATTACATGCGTTATACCTGGTCTTGCTGCGTTGTGGCGAGCTAGGGTTGGAGGTGGAGTCCTCGTTGCTGGCCGTCTCCATACGAGAAGCTTTACTCTGGAGCGGTTTCCCTGCTGAGGCCAGCGGCTTGTTTACTGCGCCCAGAACGTTAGCTGCCTTGGGCTTGGGGAAGGAGCGAGAGTTGGAAAAGGCGAGACATGCGTTAGACATGCGTTCGCTAAATTTAGTGCAATAGCAAAACACAGACATCAAATAATCAAATATAAAGCTAACGTGACTGTTTCAGAGTCAAACTCTTGACTCTTGACTAGCCTACCTTTCCTGGTGTGAAGAATGACTTCATCTCTGGTGGGAGATAGTTTTTTGTGTTGCTGAAATTCTGAAACGGAAACAGAATCTCGTGTCAGAGAGCTTATTTGTGTACAAAGGAGACTCAAACACATGCTAAGGATTATGATGCAACGGGTAGTTCCTGCCATCCAATCTGATAAGTGAAAGATCTGTGCCAGCCATGTTGAGAATTCCCCCTAAAGCTGGCATGTGCTTTACAAAAACCTGGTTGTTATGCCGGCTAGTGCAACCAGGGAACTACTAGCCATCTGTGTTTTTTTATTTTTTATTAATTATTCCTTTTGTATGTATTCCTATATTGCTATAATATACAAAACATATGAAAAAACAACAACAACCACCTGCAAGATGTTTCTTACTGGCAATGAGAAAATTTAAGACATTGTTTTGAAAATGCTTTGGTCATTTCGGGTTCCTCAGGCATGTCACCTACACACACACACCTACCTTGTCAGGCTTGGTGAAGTAGCGTGTGGGCAGGACAGGGTCTTTGGGGGACTCCAGGCTGTAGGTGGTGCTCTTGGACATGATAATGTTCATGGCTACGTCACACACCGTGTAGAGTTTCTGTACAGGGACACACACAAGTAATGAATATGTATATTTGTGTCCATTTTTGACTGATTTCTGTAGATACGCATGTGTCGTGTGTGTACCTCGTTGGTCTTGGGGTCGTTAGGGGCCTGGGCGTCTTTCGTCTGTTTGATGTTCTCCACCATTTTCCTAATGAAGGCGTGGCTGTTGTTCTCATTCTTGGCCATGATGATCTCGAGGACAAACCACAGAGACCTAACAAGGAGGCGGGCAGAGTTCACCATCAACATACAGGACTTTGCGACTTATGTTATATACCCTATAGCGTTAACATTTTTCCTGAGGTTAGGTGTCAACAGCTGTGGCTCAGCCAATTAAGAGTTAAAGCTGATGGAGAACACATGGTCCAATTGAAGCAGTTTATAGCACCGAGTTATGTTATGGCTTGGGCCTGGTAATAAAGATAAGGTGCCCCTCCTGGGAGGTCAGACTGGTGTAGCTGAGGGTGTAATGAGGGTGCGGGCCTTGAGACTGTATAGACTTCACCTCCCACCGCAATGGTGGTACCTATGTTGTTTCCTTAATGCACTCTGTAAAATACACTTTTACCCTTAGGACAGCATAAGTAATCATTTATAATCATATAGAGATTTGAGTTTACCTCTTTTATTTTTTAGTATTCCACAAATAAAAATCATTGAATATTGGCATTTCCGAAACACTGAAACATTTCCTTTCACTTATAATGCCCGCTGTACTTGAAAATAGTCACGGTGTTGATATAAAATGCAAAAAGTGAAGGACATTTTTTTTGTTAAATGTTGTTCTTCAAATTATTGAGACTAATAATTGTGATTAATAATAGTGATCATAAGAACTAGCAAAATAATCGGGTTCATCATTTTAGCCATAACTGTGCAGCCCTAATTAAAATGCTGCATTTTCCACAACTTAAAACATTAAAATTCTTTGGATACTGCAGATGCAACTTAAGAGTAATGGTAATAATATAATAGTAATAGCAGTGTATATCCTCTTTGGGGATAATGCTCAGATATTTAACGCCCAGTATTTTTACAATCAAGGCATTTGCATCCTCAAAACGTAGGAAGGTGATTTATTCCATAACGAACTTCAATTCTGTGGTAGTAATCATTTAAATAAGAGTAAGCATCATATTTTAAATATTTCTTAAAAACGGTATCTCTCAATTTGTGAAGTATTTCTTGAGACCTTTCCCCATCAATATTGTCATCAACCTCCTCATCACAATCAACATCAACACGTTTTCCATACACTTCTTACTCTTTAATTTCTTTGAGCTGCTCAATGTCCTGTACTTTGACGTAGTCTGGGTCGTGGACCAGGAGGTGGATGGCATAGGGCACCACATACTCCGGCAGGAGGGAGAACAGCTTCTCTGTTAGCACACACAGAAAATATTACACCAACATGATTACAATCACACCTCGCTTACGGCCATTTCTCTGTGCTCTGGTCTGTACTGTAAGGAGTCATAAAAAAACAAATATAAATTTACATATTTTTTTCTTTTGAATGAGTTTCCCATTTTAAATTTCCTACGTATCTTACTATTCTTATTTTTATCCCTTCCTGTAAATCCCTTAGATAAGTGCTACAGAAATAAAGTTTGTAATAATAATAACAATAATAATAGTGGAAGGCATCTTTCATACAATTGTGTCTGCTATCATCTTTTTGTAGCAGCTTTTGTTAGGAAAAAAACAAAAACAAAGCAAATGGCAGATATGTTCTTTTTCCTTACCGCTGACGGCGGCGTGCTGTTTGAGGTACTCCCGGCGTATGTTGACGTTTTTCACCAGGCACTGGCGAGCGTGAGCCCTCCTCTCCTTGACGGGGTCCTTGGCACACAAGGTGAACACCGCCAGGTACTCCAGGGGCAGCCGGAGGCGGCACAGGCCCCGGTGGAGCTTCTGGGAAAAACACTGCCGCACCTGGTAGCACTCATCCTGGAAACGGTGATGATGATTAGGAGGAGGAAGAGAGAGATGATGAGATGGTTTTTGCTGTTTGGAGAAACAGGGGAAGCTAACAAGGAGAGGAAAGAATGTAAAAAGTGGTGTATGGCTGGCTATTTAAAAGAAAATGACATCTAATGGCACTGTACCGTTTTTAAATCAGAGCACAGCAGCATGCAATTAATAAAAGGGAGTAAACGTCTATTATTGTGAAAGTTTAACTGAAACTCTGAATCTTAACATCTTAGCTGCAATTTTTCACACAACTCCCAGAATCCTCTTTATATGCAAATTAATTAAGAGGACATCATAACAGGAAAATGTACGTCTGGGTTCTTCATGTATTCGTTCACATGGACTGCTGCCATACAGCAGTAGCCATACATCTCTTTGGATGAGCGTAGGACAATACAAACTCTGGCATTTTACAATAAATGACACTTGTAAAAGCAGTGCTTCCACCTATGTATGTAATGTGTTATAAGCTAAGTTTAGTAACGGTTCAGTTGCTAATGCTAACTAGCAAGCCAGGTAATCCAACGTTACTGTGTTCTCCATAGAAGAGATGAAGGCAGCTGATCAACTAAGGAGCCAGAGAGCGTTTTCATCTTGTTCATGGGTAATTGTACTGATTAAATCAATTACGTACCCTGACTCTACTGAGAAAAGCAGATATTATGAATGCGCTCTATCCCATAATCAAACATGATTACATTAAAAGAAAGAAAATAATCAACAAAGTATTGTTTTAGAAGTGTGAGGGACAGAAAAGGAGGCGTGCAATAAAAGAGGAGGAGCGCTGTTGTTCTTACGTTGATGACGAGCGCACAGAGCTGATATTGCTCCAGAGTGATGATCTCGTGGTAGCAGGGCTCCTGGGCCAGCTTCAGCAGGGCGCACGCTGCTGCCAACCGCAGCCGCGACATGTCTGGTTTACTGGGGGATAGAGGGAGAGGGAAAAAACCCAGTAAGACAGAGGAGACGAGCGTAAACAAGGATTCTTTTTTACATCTGCAAGTTGTTGATGTTGCGTGAAAACCTTGTAACTAATTTTGATGATATTCATGTTTGAACTTTAAATTATATGGTCCTGTGAGTAGGGATGCCCCCCGAAACCCGGTTCTAAACCGGAACCGGTTCTAAATTAGTAAAACCCGGAGTATTGATAAGATCCGACGTTATCGGTTCTGTTATCGGTAGTTACTCGAGAAATTATGGAGTGAGATTTATATTGTGCCAAATGTGTTTTTCAAGGAGTTTAAACGTCGCGAACATACTCTTGTTTGCCGCTTCCTTGTCTCTCTGTCTCTCTGTCTCTCTGTGCGAGGGGCGGGGCTGTGCTGTGCTGTGCTGTGCTCTTACACACACACTCGCTCTCACACTCACATACGGGTCCGCTCCAGTAGCCTACAACCTGAGCTCGGAAGCAGACGAAGCACACAGTCAGCTCTGCTCAGCATGGCGGAGAGAACGAAAC
>OMLI01035136.1:0-13777 GCA_900302605.1 Rondeletia loricata
TACTGTAATTCTCTGTTTATCTGCTTAAATAAATAATCTGTGGACAAATTACAACTGATCCAAAATGCCGCAGCCAGGCTGCTGATCCAGGTCTAAGAGGTCGTGCCACATTACCCCCATCCTTGCCGCACTACACTGGCTCCCAGTGCACCTCAGGATCCACTTTAAGGTCCTAGTGGTCACCCACAGAGCCATACACGGCCAAGCCCCCGCTTATATCTCAGAGATCATAAAACAATATTCCTCTAGCCGATCTCTGAGGTCTTCCAACCAGGAACTCCTGCAGGTTCCCAGGACCAGGTTGAAGACAAAAGGTGACCGAGCTTTTGGGGTGGTAGCCCCGAGGCTCTGGAATGCTCTCCCACAGGACCTAAAATCCCTGTCCTCGGAGAGCATTTTTAAAAGCCACCTAAAGACCCATCTGTTCAGGCAGGGGTTTGGATAGTTATGAACCGATCAATTGTCTGGTCCTTATATGTTGCTCCCTGTATGTATTTATGTGGTTGATTTTAAATCATATGTTTAACTTTTCTTTTCTTTTTATCATCTTATCTATTTTATTAGTTGTGAAGCACTTTGTACATTCGTGTTGTGAAGGGTGCTATACAAATAAAGTTTTACTTACTTACTTACTTACTTAATCAAATTGTGACCCAAAGAGTTGTGGCAGGTATACCTGGGGAGGGGAACAGCAAAAAAAACGTACCTCAAACCCCAAATATCAAGTTGTATTTATCTGAAGATCAACCAGTTACTTAAATTAAGTCATGCTGAATTTGGTTGTTCATCGGATGTTTTACCAAACTCCATTTCACAGATGGTTTCCAGATAAAACAATTTGTTGGAAACCCATCATATACTCTAAAAGCTTTTTCCTCTGGAAGTATTATCAGATCATATTCACTCAAAAGCAGCAGCCTCAACAGCCCTGGCTCCACAGAGCACAGTCAATCACTATGCAGGTGGAAAACACTCACTATATAGGAGTGACTCAGAGCCTCACTAGTAAACCTCTGAAGACTGTAACAAATTATTAACTATGGGATGTATTAGGACTCTGCTGCACAGCACAAAAGGGGGCAGATGATTGTAAATCAGCAATAACATCTCCACTCATCCTCCTCCTCTTTTTTTAGAGCTCCCCCACTCATTGCCTTTTGTGGCATCACCCATGGCTATAAGCTAAGTATGAATACATTATTGAATACACCTCAGGAAAAGTGTTGCTTGAATTGATTGAAAAGTGCACAGGCAACATAGAAATGAGACCCAAGTTGAGTATATTGCCACTTATGCTCAAAAGAAGAGGGTGAATAATCACAGCCTTGAGAGAAGAAACAGGAACTGTGTTAGACAGGGTTATATTTTGAAAGCAATGACACATTTACTGTTTTTATTTTATTTTTTTGTTAGTTTTTTTGTCAGCGTTATTCAAGCTGAAATTACTCGCACAAGAACAGAGCCTCTGGGAGACGTTTTCTGTCAATATGGGAGCAAAAACTGAGAATATGAAGGAGAACGCTGGAGGATAGAAACCCATCATGGTACAGAACAAAGTAGAAAACATAATGAGGCCATTAGTGAACAATCCCAGATGATTATCAGTTACCAGACATACTGGCATTTCATAGTTATATAGGGAAACATAAAAGTCTGGAATAGTTATGTTCATCATTGTCAGATGATCTGTTCATTTTCTCATCTTCAACTAAAATCAATACACTCCCCTGTAATATTATACACTTACATTTTCTGTAATACAAGAAATGTTGGGAAAGCAGACTATCCTGAAGGCTTCATTTATGAAATAACCAAAAAAATGTTGTCAGATCATAAACGATGATATGTGCTAAAACGTCAGCATCTGTGCAAACAGCTTCCAGCTCAAAACAACAGTGCACAAACCTCTGTCAGTAAGGTGCTATCACAAACTCTGTGTATCTCATTTCTGCAGTAACAGTATACACAACCCTGTGTCTTCATGAGTAACACTGGCTCAGCGTAGCCATCATGAAATGCTGTATCATCCGATACTCGACCGCAATGGCAGGGAACCAAGCCCAGTTGTTACAAACATATTGAAATATATAAAAAATAATTTAAAAAAAGCAACAACAAAAAAGGTGGTAATGTAAATGTGGGACATTTAACTAGATAAAGGTTATTAAGATAGCTTATATAAAAAAAATACTGTAGAATTCTAGGAAAGAAAACAAGCTTATTAGCAAGCTTAGATGGCTTATTTGCCATCAGACAAATAAATGCATATTTCTTTTTAAAATTCTTAAATTTTTTACAAAACAAAGTGCTTTTCAAAACCTATTTCATTTGCCAATGACACAAACTATGAATACATACATGAAAATATACTGTAACAGTTATTCTTTCTCATTCCCTCTCTCCTAAGTGCAACATAGCTAAACCAGCATCATTTTCACTTATCATACATTCATTTTGAAATCCTTTTTTTACTGTTTTATCACCAAACAGGGAGTCACAGGGGTGTGTTTATGGGATTGGAAAGTCTAAAGCAACCCCTTCATTTTAGGTATCTAAGATAATTACTGTTTTTATCTTCTTTCTTTTTTTACCTATGCCTCAGAATTGTTGTACCTCAAAACCCTGCACTGTGAAAAGAGGAGGCGTTATCACATACACAGGATTTGAAACATTTACAGTTATCAGTTTGACTGCACAAAGTGTTTTGGGGAACTGCCCCTTCTAAGCTCCTCTGATCCCATTTAAATTGCTAAGTGGGTTTCAGACTGCTGGGGCATAGAAAGATTCAAAGTGCTGCTTAACTGTCCTTATGATAGCCATTTACTAAGCTAAAAAGTTTTGGAATGGCTGGAAAACGAATACATATTTATCATGTTGCCAAGGTTAAAGTAGAGGGTTCTGAAGTAGTGTATGTTCCAACTTTCCAGTGAATGCACTTGCTTTGTTTGTCACTTTGTTTGGTATGGTGCATATGAGGAAATATATGAGGAATCTGGCCATTCTAACAACCAATCACCCTTGTGTAACCTACATATACACATGAACAGTCTCTAAAGAATGCATTTCAGCACAGTGGAAAAGGTGAGCTAAGGCGAAAAGACTGCTGATGAGAGAGGCAAGATAGATGGTACCGCTAACAGCTTTCGATGGTACACAGAAATACACAGAGGAAGAGATTGAATGATGCATACTCGGTCCAAGAGAAATAATGAGTTGAAGAAAGAGTAGAGTTGGCTGGTGTAGTGATGAGGTGAGATGAGGAAAGGAAAAGGGAAGGAAAGGACAGATAAGGAAAGGAGAGGAACAACAGTCGCACTATGGGGAGGGGGAGGGAGGAGCATTGTGGATTTAAAGCATTTGCAGTAGGCTCAGCCTTGGTTAAGAAACGAATACTTCTTTGTTTATTTTAAGAAACGAATACCTCAATTCAGCAGCCGCAGCCCAGTACGAGACTCCCTTTTCACATATTAATCTCTGACATACAGAAAACCCTGAACAAGAGAGAGAGAGCCATATTGCTCTCCAGCCCAGTTTTATTTTAGCCCCCATGAGGCACTGCAGAATTTGTCATATGCAGAAGCAGGTTTTCTTGACAGCTTCCAGAAAGCTGTGGAGGTGGATTTTGTGCTCCTGTATTCAAGCCTTTTAACCCTGTGCTTGTCTGTTGTCTGTGTCGCCAATATCTTATAATGAGCGTCCAGTTTTAAGCCACATTTTAAAGAGATTGTCCAATTTAGGTGCCACACACATTGACAGTAAGTTCCTGGTAGAACACATCATGTGAAGTCTGACTGTGCTCTCTTTCTCCAGATGTCCTCTGATCTCCCTATCAAAGGAACAGTGGGCTATTCTCTTATTCTTTATGGTTATTTATGGTATGAAGTGGTTGAAAAAGTATTATACACTAAGGTCCAAATTCAGTAAGATTGTGTTGCAAGGGCAATTGAAATTTTTTTGGCTCAGTTGCTTGAGCTAAGAGCGCTGAGTTTTCATCTTACTCACTAAGACATGCAAACGAACCCTCGAAAAGAGCACTGCACAAGCAAATAACCCCCTTCATCACCAAGTGCAAGTGAAAATTGCATGCTTCAACTGTAAAACGAATCCACCAAGGCTGGCACCCTTGCGTCCTATAGCGCCCTTTATAATTGGAGCGTTCGCTGGTCTGATCTGAGACTCCAGGACAGAATACCCTCTCCCTTGCTTGCCTGACTTTCTGGCTACGATGCCCGCATCTTGCAACAATAATAGCAGCCATTCTGAATGAGCAAACTGATCTCTTTGTACAAAGTCTTTACACCACCTTTTCAAAGATCTTATATGCACTACAATAAGTTGGTGCTGTGAAGTGTTAGTGAATTGGGATCAGCATGGCCTTGCTTAAAACTAAGTATTATGTGGGAGAAATGAAAAATGTACATATAATTTACACATGCATGACCATGACAGGTGCAAACAGGCCTTGTTTTTTGACCAGCACTATTGGGGACTAATAGCACTTTCCACTCATTGCACATGGTTGGTAAATAGCATGGCATTCTTACTTGGTCATTTTGGTGATACAGTGCATGCTCTTCCCTGCGCAAACCTTTCATGAATCTGAGTCTGAGATGCTTAAAGAGTAACTGAAACCCGATGTATTTGGGTATTTAGTAGTGTTGTCAATGGATTCAGGTCCAAATCTTGACATTGTAGTGCAAAGTTGTTGGATCCTACAGATTGTGTTATAAATACGCATGGCGACTGCCCTCTACAGGTTGAAGACCGGCTATTGCAATAGTAATTTGCTATTGGCTGATCTGGTGCCAGGTGACGTATTTGGTGCCAGCTTTCGTCAGCAAGCAAACACCCTATCACGGCCACAGTTCGTTTTACCGTATCTGGCAACGGCCCCTATAAAACCGACGTCTACAGACTCTGCAGATTGTGGAGAGGAGTAATAGATAAGAGCGGAATGAGTGACATCACAGCGATTGCAGAGTAGTTAGATTGTCAAATGACATTTCTGTCGCAAATGTATTAGCGCTGCTATCGTACTCGTCTGTATGTGTGTGTGTGAGTCGGGAGGGGGGGCACGGAGGAGTGACTGGGCGTGTCTTAGCCCCCTAGCTCTGCCCATATTGCTACTTTTTTTTCACGGTCTGGAGGCATTTTTTACATTTCCAGAGTCGATAAAAACTCTTTAAAACTGAGGTTTAGTTACTCTTTATCATTGCATAAAGATCTTCAGAAAAACAGTAAAACATGGACAGTCTGACCATTTACTGTCTCTCCGTTTACCCATGGTGTTTTGTAGGTGTACGTTTAATTTACAAATTTGTGTGCAAGACTTGCTCACAGTCTGAATGTACATTTTAAATGAATGGTCTAAAGCTAACCAGCCATTGCTCAAGTGAAAAGTTGCTCGCCATGAATAGAATAGTGCAACAAATCATTCACCAGACATTATACATAAAGGCAAACTTCCTAAGGATAAATATGAGGGGGAATAAATGGGGAAACTTAATTCTCCTTTTGTTGGCCCCACAGCAGAAATAATACTCTAAGCCATACTAACAGCTGACAGCAAATCTACAAGTCAAATTGGTTGTCAGGCACAAAACATTCTCACTGATGGAGGCCAACTTTGAGTCTTTGATGAGTGAAAATGTGTTTCGTAAGTCGCTGACTGACTACTTTGCTGTGACAATGTATTTTAGTGTCAAACAAATAAATTGTGTATGTGTGTGTGGTTGCTGGGGGGAGGGGGAGGATTCACTGCACCCTGCTCAGTCCACAGACCCAGGAAAGGAGAAGCCTAACTCTTCAAATAACTCACAATGAAGTCTCTCTCTTTCTCAGTCTGTCGTTTAACATGCACGCACACACACACACACACACACACACACACACACACACACATACACACACACACACACACACACACACACACACACACACACAGGAACTCACATTCAACACACACCTTCAGGACACCCAGAGGAGGCTCAAGGATGGGTGCTATATAAATGCAAATGCTGTAGGACACAGAGCTTCTCCCCGTGATCCTCACAGAGGGATGAAAAAGCATGAACAAAGGGCGTCAGTTCTCCTCATATTGGTGTAAACTAATAAGCAACGTCTAATTTCCCTTTGTGTGTGTGTGTGTGTCTACTGTTGGCTGGTACATGGGAAAACAAGGGAGAGAGAGAGGGAGAGCAATACACTTGCAGGTCATTACAGCAGTCAGGCACTAACATATGACACCCAGCGTCATTTGTGAAAGGTCACTCTAAGATGGACGTGCTGCTGGACAATTAAAGTTTCAATGTGTGTGCCCATAACAGTTTTTCAAGGAGGTATATTTGTATTGTTATATGACAAGCTCTGATTGCATGCACGTAGAAGTAACACCAAAACATAATAAAGGTGTGATCAGCTTACACTGTATTTAACAAACGGAACAAAAGGAAGCATATGTTTAATCAAAGTGTATTAGTGAAAACTACATTTCAGCACGTAATGTTGGGAAACGGACCATAGTAACTATAGATGGAGTAACTAATTGAAAACTAAAATGAAGCGACAGCTAACATGACACATTCACTTTGTTGAGTGACTCTGCATCTTACTTAACATGAAATAATAATAAAAAACATAATGATAAACACAGCCTACTGTCTTGAAGAATGAAGTCTGGCCTCACTTTGGTCCTATTTAAGTTTGCCAAAGACATGGTGCAAACTGAGTATCAAGTAAAGTCATTTGTACAACACAGATACAGGTGTGCGGTGATGCTGCTATTTGTAGCCTATTTGTATCTGTATTTGTTAAACCCCAAACATTTTATTTGTGTTCAGATAAAAAACAGAAATGGGTGTAGTTTAAACAAAGCCTTGTAATCATTGCCATTGCTATTGTTGTAATATTAAAGCATTAAACTCATAGTTTTACAATGACAAATCGATAAGTGGCTCAGTTGTCTATGGTGCATACCATGTAACCACAATGTCCTGGGTTCAAATCTGGCCAAAGGACCTTTGTCGCATGTCATCCCCTTCTCTCTTTCCTGTCTCAAAGATTTCTACATTAAAAAAAGAAGTATAATATATAACAGATCATTTGCTTTTTGGAGGCGCAGGGCATGCTCCAGTCTATTTTTGTCTTCTATGCCACAAATGTCACAAAAGGCCTATTTCCTGACCCATTCTTACATGACTTCAACATTATAGTCAGTGCAGGAAATTACTTTCTTTGAAAGACTGAAATCATAGGTTGGGGGCAACAAGTGCTTGCTGACTAGGTTGGAAGCTTTTAGAGATAGGGTGCAGAATTTTTTTTTAGATGGCAGTGTTTGATGGCACCTCCATTTCCTCTCACTAATCCATTTGCTCTAAATAATACTGCTCTACTTTCATATACTAGATATAGGTATTTTTTACCTTGTATGTGTAATTACTGTGTACTCTGCATATATATAAGTGCATATTTTCCCATGATTTTTGTCCAAAGTTGATCAAATGTGTTTGATTTCCATCTGGAACAAGAGGACCACAATGGAAATAAGTCTTGGACTTTATTGTGTTTTATCCTCGGTTGTTTTTATCCATGTGTATGTTTTGTATGTACACTGTGTGGTTTCAACCTAATAAAACTAAACTAAACTAAAACTAAGACTTCATGTTACAGTACATAGTTTAAATCTTTGTAGAACAATACGCCCCTATGAGCCCATGATGTGACTTGTCTCTCCACCAATCTGAGGTAGCCTCGGGAGACGGTGGGGACCTGGGGAGTAATAAACTCCTCTCACCATGACCAATGGAGAATTTTATGGTCCAAGAGAGAAATGGAGGGAAGATTGGGTATCTCCTGATCTGTAGGCTTGACAGAGCCCCACAAATGAGATTTATTTCTGACAAGTCATTTGGTCTACTACTTAAACAATCACAGAAAGCCTATATTTAACAAGGGGGCTTACCAACGTACATGTCCCTTCTTCCTTGCCTCAACAGTTATTCCATACTTTCTATCAGGTGAATCATGATGGATATTCCTTGCCCAACTGCCCATGAATTTAACCCCACTAGCAATAATAACTACACTGTATCAAGTTCACATTGGGGACATGTCCACTGGCATACATCTGAGTTCAGTTTCAGTAGGATCACAGTCTTGACTGGAGTGATATTGGGTCTGGAGCCTTGAGGGTGTGTCACTTTGGGTGAAAAATAGTCATTACAACTTGAAGCTCTGGATGAGATGTACTTTATCTCATTTCAAAAGTTATCCCCTGAAATTATTATTAAAGTGAAATCAAGGCCAATAGGCTGCTTGGCCGATCTCTGCAACTATCATGAGTCTCTGTGCCCAAGCATAATGTCGCCAAATCCCCCCAAAAAACATACAGACTGTGCTTTTGATAGCATGCAATGCAGTACAAGCCTGTCAAATTGGAAAGATACTGCTGTACAGTGACTAAACGCAATAATGTGGGAATTGTGGTGAAGAGGCAGCTATTGTTTTTTGACCCAGATAGGGTCTTTGTGAAAGAACGTAGTCTAAAAACAAAGAGCTTGCTGAGCTTTCTAAACAAAAAGGTCATCAGGCAATGATTCGGTGGAAATGTGCCAACAATTAAATGGAATTTGCTTTGCAACAAGAGAATATAATTTCAAATTGATTCAGATTTCTGGTTGAGCTGGGCTCTTATCAACAGCGATGGGCATTGAGAGTCATTCCCCTTGTGTTATGTTGCTGGCATGGTCCAGATCTTTTGTAATAGGGCTGCTACGGGGAATACAAAGGCTTTTGAATTATGGAACAAAAGGCATCTTAAGTGGATGAAGCCATGCCGCCTCAGTCTACTATGAAGTAATTCAGCTGCTCATTTCTATTAACTAATCATACGCTGGCTTTAAATGTCTTTCATATACTCAAAGTATATTCTAATCTCATTCAAGGGGATGCAGGAGAAATGCAAAGGCACTTCATACCCAGTTAGCATATTAACCAAACCAAAGCCTGGCTCAAACCTGATGAAATAAATCCCCTAGTTGTTCGCAAACTTGAATATGTGTTAGTGAATCAGCTGTTCCTTTTTCTAGTGAGTAGTCAAAATACGTGCCACTTTATGAGCCGCCACCTTTGTTAAATTCAGTAGGCTGCGAGAGATTGGTGTACATACAAATCAATACATGAAATAATTAACTGGATCATTCTGATGTTTTCATTGTGACTCACATTACAGAAAATTGCAATTATTCTATCCAATGAATGTAGGATAATGCTAATTGGGCAGAATTATCTAGTAGCATTTGCTCTGTACATCTATTTGTATCACACTGGGCCACTAAATAGTGTGTGTCTCCAGGGAACGAGAGCAACAATAGAAACAATGACTCCTCGGGTTTGAAGGCTGATCCTGTAATAGGTCCTGAATCTCATCAACAAAATTACCTAAAGGAATATTTTGAACAGTTCGCCTACAAAAATGACCTGTTCCTAGTCCCCTGTTTTCTTCCTGGTGCCCCTGTACCCCCACGCCTGTTGCCCAACCCTGTCACTTTGTGCCTTGTCACCCCCTCCTGTCACACGCATAAGCACACAGAGCATGGAAACCCTATCTTTAAGTACGCTTCACTGTAATGTTAGTGTTTGTGTTTGTTGGATAGTCCTCTCTGTGACATTGTTTTTATGCAATTGAATGTGTTGTGTGTCGTTTCCATTATTTCACATCGGTGCTGTTGTGCAGTTCTTTGCTCTATGTTTTTTTTTTCTGTGTCTGAAGTTCACTCTGTATTATATTCCCTGCGTCCATGTTGTGTTATTTTACTATAAATACCATTATATTTTATTTTGGAAAGTGTTTTGTGACACTGAAGCTAAATAGAATTGGAAAGTGATTCCTGATGAGGGGGATTAAAAGGGATTTGTTTTCTTAGTATGAGATAATTTGACTTAAACTGTCACATTCCCATAAGGAACATTTGAAATGCCATCCCCATACTGCAGTTTGTGGGATGGTAACACAGTCTTCACAGTACGCAGTATCAACACAGCCAACTCTCTCTCTCTTGCATCTATATTGCTATATAGTAGATTATTGTCCTCATTTACACATCAGTATCTGTTTGATCTCCATCAACCATGCAACTTAAAAGTGGCAGCTTTGCGTTTGGGCCTGGGAAGAAGAGAGACATGGATGTTTTAAGCACATCCAGCCATACATCATTATCCTTCCCCCTTCCTTCTAATTAGTTAATTGGAAGGACATCTGTGTAACATCTACAACACATTAGTGTTTCCCAGTGGATTTGCTCTGGCACTGGTGCCACGTCAATTCATCTTTTGAGCAATTAGTGCAAATTCTGCTTTATCTTAACCTTTAATTTCATCATGAGTCTACAATTCACAATCTATGCTCAGCCCTTTCTCTGAATATAAACTAAAAATGGTTGTTCATTTTGTCCCAACATATTACAAGATGTGCGACAGCATCTGTCTTGACTCGGGGAATGCACTGGGGATATAGACACTTAAACCTCCCAGGCAACCAGAAGGCAGCTGTATCCAAAAGAGGCTTTTACTTTCTCAGCCTACATCAGGTCATTTAACTCCTTTCCCCCCACTCTCCTTTTAATACCTCAAAGCATTTCATATAGATTTTGTCATAAGCCCCAATCAATACCTGCCTGAGATTTGTGTTTGCTGGTTAAGCTGAGCAACAGGCCAAGCTGAAAGCAAGAACATAGAGCAAGAGCTGCAGGACAGATGTGATGAATAAGTAACATTCAGTTACCTAAAACCTAAATGCATCAGAAATGTTCAGCCTCAGAGTTATCCCCAGAGGAAAACAAACACTTATACAAGTGAAAATACTTAATGTATATTCAATTAAATATTATTATTAATAATACTGAATATTGTATGCACTGCATGATATTCTCTTGTATTCATGTTGTTCATGATTTTAGGTGTGTGTTTAAAATCAATACAGTAAATGTACAGTGCTAAATGAGTGTATGTAATATGTCATATATTACATATGGTCATGACATCAAAACAAGCATATCTTTATTCTTGCATCTCATTATTACATCATCACTTTCTCCCTCTCTGTCACCATTCCTCTCTCTCTCACTATCTCTCTTTCGCTGCACTGGCAGGAAGGTTGCTACACTAGCTAACAGCCGGAAGATGCGATTGTGGGAAATGCATTGTGGGACAGAGTGACACCCCTATTACCTGCTGGCAACGGCAGGTGCAGCTCCTTGTAGCGTCCTTGGGTTGTGACATTTTCCCTTTCGGCTCCCCCTCAGATTTACTGGAATGAGTGGGATTGCTGAGCAGGGCACTTTATAAATACATCTCCTCTCAATTACTGTGTCCACCAACCCTGGGCAGCTGAGTGGAGCCTGGATGGCTTCATCCCTAGGGATCCGATGCCATAGATCAAGGCCCCAAATGGCCGCCCTAACTCTGCTATCAATCTCTGGTATTGCCCGCCCACGTAAGGGACACACACACAGTGTGCTGCCGTCTGATCAGCGTGGTGCCGATCACTGGGAGGTAAACATGAAACAATGTCTTCTGTATGCCTTGCTACAGGTTGAGTAGAGAAACAAGGGATTCATTACTGATCTTGGGTAAATACTGTAGATGTCTGCGTTCTGTGAACCTACTACACTAAGATATGTTCTTAAAGTCACAATGACATTAAACATGACTTTTTCACCTTGTTAGCTACTTTTCCATGTCATAATATACACCTATTAACAATAAACGGCAGTAAATAAAAACAACGTACTTCCTGGAAAACTGTATCTTTAATGGTTACTTCATGCTGTACCAGTAGGCGTAAATAAAAATTCCAACCAATAATACAGATTTTTGAACAATCCCGCCCCTCCACCCCTCCCATCAAATAAAACTGCCTTGTTCTCCCTAAATGATGTCCCATTGGTTCACACATTCGAATGATCCCTCCCCACATTATGTACCTCCCCAACATCCTGTTTCAACTGGAAATACAACAAATTAAGAAAGCAAGATTCTCTCAAAATGCTGTGTCATTGGGACTTTAAAATATAACACATTTGTGAATCTTCATACCTCTACTGTATAGGTGAAACAAACCCTGGCTTTTATCACACGGTTGCAAATTCACTTTGTAGATATGATGCAAAATCCAGTGAAAGACTTTCATTCTTATACCCATGTATCCTGTATATGTATGCGATGATACACTGAATGTACTCCTTAGGCTATATTAATGTTGCCAGGGTGTCATTTCATTGACACCTTGAGCCGTAACTGCTGTAGTTATTAAAACATGTTATGCTCACTAACCTGGAAAGGAAAATAATGCAGAGATCAAGTTATAAGTATTTAATAGTTACTGAGCTTGTACAGAGAAATGTCATAAAATGTGTATGGCATGGAGAAAAGAGAAATACGATTAGTACATGAATCTGCAGATAAATCACGAGAGATTACACGTGGGTGAAATACACTTGGACCGTGTTCTCACTGTGGGTGAGTACATAAAATATTCTCATCTACAAGGGGGAAAACTCCTTTACATTTTTTATTCAACCCACAACTTTACACAGGGAAATAAAACAATATCTAGAAGTCAAAATCGTAACAGTGAAACAGAAACATTTAGTAAATTGTTGACTATTCTACACCATTGTGTCAAAGATTGCAAAGGATTTCCAAGTAAATTCACAGTCTTCAAAGTATCTCATGCCACTTTCAACTTTCATGCTTTTCCTTCCTTTTGGAAACATTTCTGAAAAGCAGGGATCAAGATCCAGGGATATAGACAGATTCTGAGCTAATAACTGCTCTTGTAAACACAAGTTTGCTGCTACTGCACCTATGTATTATTTACACAGCTAACTCTCAGCATTAGCTTGTTAAACACTGGTGAAGTTTGCTTTGGCCTCCAGGCTCTTTACATTCACAACAGGAAAAGGTGCAACCTGTCAGCATGCGCTTGGTGTATTCCAGCTCAAAAGATGAAAGTAAGGAAGGCTGAAAATATGAATTTAGCACAAGAAATAAGTGGAATCCTACATTAATTTTGTAATCATTTTTGTATGATGCATGCACCCCTCCCCCTCCACAAACACAAACACCCAAAGGCACGAATACACACCCTGTATCAACATACTACAGCCCAGTAGAGAAGAAATATATTTTGTGGTAACAAAGTATCAACTCGTGTACACAACATGCTACTGTGTGCTCACAATATACATAAAACGTGCCCTTGAGTTGCATAAAAAGCGTGCAAATAGATATAAACGTGGACAACCCCTTCTCTGAGACATGCTGCTGGAGAGCTCTAAGGGGCGAATTCACAAAGGGATTGCGCGGCTTTTTCTGACGCTATCCCTGTGCAAATAACCCCAAAACAGACCTTGCTATTCACAAAGCACTCGCAAAGGGTGAAATGCCGTGCTAACTGCGTTGCCATCATCATTGCGTCTCTGTGCGTCCGTGCTATTTGCGGGTATTTAAATTAGGTAATATGGGCGGAACATTTGCCCCTCTCTATGCAAATGAGCCTCATTGCAAAAACACTCCAATTCACAAAGGTCAGCGCTAATTGCCACACGCAGTTAAAGTGAAGCTATTTACGTCTTCAGAGAATTGGTGGTAACTAAGCGCAAAGGGGTGGCAGCGTCTCCGGTGATCATGGGATGATGCATGGATGACAATCCCTGGTTACTGGGTAATACAGTTGTTTTGAGAAAACGTTTGTGCTGTAATATTCATTGCAAATGTG
>OMLI01035142.1:6582-19051 GCA_900302605.1 Rondeletia loricata
GGGAACGAAGCCACCAGGTGGCGCTGTGACATACTTTGTGAGAGCATGTAGGCAAGGTTACCAGCTGTCTGGCGGGTTCTGTGTGTAAATCACCTGATTGATGTCCATGCTGCTGTCACAGGTCAGAGGGCGGGCAGACGTGAGGTCGTTGGAACCGAGGAAAGTCGAGATGACGCCGTTTTGATCCACCTTCCGGATCGTGGTGCCGTCCACAAAGTAAATCAAGCCGTTCTTGTCCACAGCGATGCCTGTTGAGAGGAGAGTGGGGGCAGGAGCATGAAACTAAAAACTAAAAACTCGAGTGACAACAGGAAGATGCGGCAGACAGTGCTGCAGCTCTGCTTGCATGACTCAGTGGACAGAACACAACGGATACATGTGTCGAGCTTGCCTCCCTATTATTCAGGTCACTGCAGAAAGCACAGCCATCAATAATTCAAGTGCTGCTTTTCTGGTATTAAATAATTTCTCAGGCAGAAGTGGGAAAGGCTGTATTCATACGGTGTACGTGCACTTCTTCTAACCCCAAGCTCTAAAAAAGGACCCCGGAGGTGAGGGTGTCAATGAGTGGTGTGTTTGGGACATTTTTGATCAGCAATCATCAACAATCTGCACTCCATTTGAGAAATGGATGAGCGAGGGAGCAGAAATGACAGCTTTGGACAATTTTAGATGAAAGGGGTGAAAGACAGGCAGTTGCCATGGTGACAACCGCGGACTAAATTGCCTGAATGATTGAGTGTCAGCTCAGGGTTGCAAGTTGCAGCCGATCCAGTGTGGCGTTGCGGTAGCCATTTGTCCCACACAGGGAAAAGACATTAGCAGGCCACGCCAGCCTCCACATCTCTCTGTGTCACTGTGCTGTTTAATAGAGACCAGCACCTATGGGAATTCAATTACACCTCACATGCAGTTTAGACTATTTTTCACTCTCCACATTGAAAAGTGGGTTTAACACGCTGTGGTTTTGGATCTAATTCTAAAGAATGAAAGCCGTTGATCTCAGGAAGATGCATGCATGGTGGAGGATCATTCTTTTGTTTTTGGCACTTTTAAAAGGTTCTGAATCAGCTTTATCTCCAGCGTTATCTCCAGAGTATGATTTATTTTGCAATGAAAGTCTTTAAAAGCTGCTACGGAAGGTGAGCGGTTTGGTTTGACCTGTGGCTAGGTCTGCACAAGATTGCTTGCTGCTAAAACATTGAGGAGCCGAGGGAGCCCACAGTGAATCTGGCTATTTGACAGTCTGAGACTCTCAGACAGATGAGTGTCACTTTTGAGCAGAGTTCAGCAAATGTCTGAGGGGAGAAAAAAATGGAGCCATCTGCTCTTTCTTCTCTGGTCTCGGCTTCCACCCACTCCGTCGTTCCCTTAGACTTGCCTTCACTCAAACCTTTAAAACCCAGCTGAAGCTGAGCCATTAGATTTGATATTCAGAGCAAGCAACGACCAGCAAAAACAAAATCATTTCAGCCTTTTTCATCCAAAATAATTCATGGCAAAGTGAGCGATCCTACCCCAAAGGTTAGCATGTGCTATCTGAACGCGACCAACAGGTTGTGGATAGTTTGTACCCTAATCTTTAATAGCCTGGAGGTGTCACCTACACAAGAGATGAAAATAATCCGTTTGAAACAACATCAAATGAATAGCAATAATGAAATAAATACTACTAAAATATTTCTTGAAACATTTTTTATGGACTGGACGTATGAAAAGGTGATCACTGGAATACAGAAAAATGAATTATGCATGAAATCTGGCTGAGGAGCTTCTTGATTATTTATTGGGGTAAAAGAGCAAGAACTTTTTGAAATGCAGAAAATGGCATGGCCCTCATTAACCTGGCTTCCTGGGTCTCTTAAGAAAAGCAGCTTTGGTTTGGTTCTCACTATTTTCACCTCAACACATGATCCACAGCCAAAATTCATCCATGAAAATCAACAGGCCCAGAGTTGGCACAGAACCCAATGTGCACATGAATCTAAATCTAGTAGCTGCCATTCATAACTGAGAAACTCATCACTGCGTTCCGCCCCTCCATTTGAGTACAACGTCTTCATTGGTTTTAAATGATACCTTTGGGTCCGGTGAGAGAGGCCTCTGGAGCTTTGCCTCCATCGCCACAGTGATTCTCATCAAAGGGCAGACAGTGTTCCCCGGTTCCTGCCACCACCTCTGCATTCGACTGCAGATCCTTGGTCCCGGTTAAGGCCTTCGGTCGGTAGATCCTCCGGGAGTTGGTGTCTGATACGTACAGCTGGCCTGTTACTGGATCAGTTGCCAGGTAATACCGGTGTGCCGGGTTGTTACTGCATTCGGAAGAGTAATTGAGTTATACAATTGCAGATGCTGTGTTTTTTTCCCACTGATAATCCTAAAATGTGATCTAATGAAATAATTTCTGTGAAATGCCTCAAACAAACTGTGTAACCCAACTGACCCCTACCCAGATGAAAATGTTCTTAATTTTCTGTCTGAATAAAACTTTCAGAGTCAAGAATACATTCTACTAATACTCGGATTGTAAACACCTGATTGCATTACACCTCTCCAAAGTGCCAACATTGTTTTTTAGTATGCATTCGATTTTAAACAGTTCTGACGGTAAGTCCCGCATACTATCTTATATTGTGTATGTGTAATGAGATTAGGTATCCTTTTTTCAAACTCCTGTATTTTTCATTTGCATTAAAGGGATAGCAGACACACATTCAATCAGGTTATGGACTCAACATGTCAGTTGTGATTTTCTCGCACATACACAGTAAACAGTTAAGAGACAGAGAGAGAGACGGAGAGGCGGAGAGGGTTATGAAGATGGGAGCCAAAGAGAATTTAACAGGGTACCACAAAAGTAGGGTTTCCAGATTACAAAGCAGAGATGACAACTTTGCCAGATCATTTCAGGGGAGAATCCTTTGGAAATTACAACAGGCAACAGCTGGTGGCATTGCATCTGGTTCTGCGTATTTGCATTCATTTAAACAGTTTCAAAATTGATCTAACCCCTTCAGAATGAGTTAGCAAATGCATCAAGGATTAGGAGTTAAAAGAATTAACAACACAGGATTGACTGAAATTTTGATTTTAAGAAAGCCAATTAAATTATAATTTTCTAGGGCAGTCGCAATTAAACAAACAAACAAAGGAATTTAAAAACTATTGAATTAACCTTTTCTACTGAGGCAAAGTAATTCATACAAAGCAGGTGCTTAAGGATCATTAATGAGCTCAAAACAGAGGCAGTTCATGTGAAATATAGCTTGCTTTACAGTGGAGTCATAAACATAGCTTCGCCGGGTATACTCCACTTTTATGGTACCTCAGTCAATTCTGGTTGGCTTTGGAAGTGGATAATGTGATGGCAAAATAAATGTGGCAATGAAACATCTTTGGAAAATGATGAAGATGGAGTCATAAAACCTGACAGCTATTATGAGTCAAGCTAAATGCTCAAAAGTAGTTGGCTGCCATCAAATTCCTAGAAAAAAAATTCAACAAAATCTATATTGCTAAACCGTCCTTTTACAATCACACTAAGTACTAGATATTTACCAGGTAAATACACGGTAAGAAAAGCAAATTACCAAGTAATTACAGCTGTAACTACATAGGTAAATACTTAGAAATCACAGCTGAATTACTGAACACACTATTACTCCTCAGTTCAACTAACTACACTGTACTTATCACAGGTTTAGGATGGTAACAGTCAAAGTTTAATGGCATAATTCCTAGGGAATTGGGTTACAATTTCTTAGAAACACCGTCTCAATTACCCATCAATTCAAGGAACAATCTTGCAGGTACTGAAAGTTTATAATAGCAATAGCCCGAGTTTAATTGTGTACCTTCTAGGAATTAAGGCAATACTTTCCTATAAATGATCTTTTCTTACATATCAATTGCTCATAGCTCTAATTCTTTCTATGTAATTGTGGGAATTATATCAATAATGACTTTGCACAAATCTGACAGACCACATACTCTTCCTCTAGTTTCATGGCACATTTTCCTAAATACTGGGTACATTCATGTCTACATCAGTATAGTATTCTGAGACTCATCTCTGCTGAATGGTTACCGTATATGCATGTGCATTACTGAGAAATACCTTCAAATTTTCTCAGAAAATAAGGTGAAACCGGACTCTATATAACATGTATGTTCTGCAGAAGAAGTCGCAAGAACCTGGTAATTGCATCAGAACAATCAAAACTTTCTTTGACTGTCCAGTTTGGCCTTCATTTCCAAGGAATGTTAGAAGGAATTTATAATATATTGATGCACACAGCCATGCAGCAGAGATTGAATGAGAATACGTATGCAGACCTGTATGAATGTACCCAGTGTTTAAGAAAATGTACCATGAATTTAGAGGGAAAGTATGTGTTCTATCAGAGTGCAAGGCCGTTATTGATATAATTGCCACTACTTACATAGTTTCATAGTTGAATTGATGTGTAAAAGAGAAGGTGTTTCTGAGAAAGTGTACCCTAATTCCCTAGCAATTATGCTGTTAATCTCGGGCTGCATCCTAAACCTGTGACAATTACAATGTTGTAACTTGAACTGAGTAACACCAGAGGCACTGCAACGTTTAATTGTCTGTACTTCACGCACAATATCTTGGACGCCATATGGCACCTCTTCTTCCCCTTTCCCTGCTGCATGCAATCAAGAAACATGAGGTAACATATTTTCCACTTCCTGCCCCACTACAACTCTGCATCATTCGTGGGGGACGACATGTTTACTTGTTAAGCTGTAATTACTTGGTCATTTTCTATTGTTGCCTTGTATTTAACTGGTAAATACCTAGAAAGTAGGGTGACTGTAAAAGAAAGAGTTATCCATATTATGATGTCCACAAATGTGTTGTGTTGACAGAAACAGTATAGAGAATAAGAAGACAACATGCACTAAGTCGATGCACATACCTGTGTCTAAAGTCTTTATTTCTATGGCAAGGTACAGAGGAAGCAGGGAAAGAGGGGAAAGAGATCAATATTATGAAATCGTTAAATCTTAAAGGGATACTTTTAAATGTTTTATTTCAGTTAATTATTTGCCTCATCAGACAATTTAGCCACTGTAGGAATAAGTAACTAGGTTTGCCTTGCTAAAAGCCTTATCAGCATCATTAGCATTCCTTATTGAAACCATGGGGCACAGCTAGCTATCTTATTCAAATTATAAAATGCTTATAATACTAACAAGCGAGGATAGGAAAGTAAAAGACAAATACAAAGCCTTTTTCTCACAATATGACAAGTGTCTAGTGAGGAAAAATAAACTCGGAAGGTCAAAGTATCCCGTTAAAGAATCAAGACTATAAAAAGTAGCGGACAATGAAGATTAGTTTGTGAGAAAGTGGAGAGGAGGGACTGTGGCGAAGAGTTATAACCCACAGAGAGGAAAATATGTACTTCTCCCACCATAAAGTGTCAAACTGTGTTACCGCTGCTTTTCTCAATTTGACCACGTCATATTGAAATATTGATTGTGCTTGTTACACAGGCCACTGAAGCCAGTATCTAAATACAGACTCTATATTGACAGCACTTCATGCAGAGGTTGAAAGAGGTTCAGGGAACTTAGTACAAGCATGCTTTATACGTATCTTACCAAACATCTTTGCATAGTTGGAAGAGACCATCTACAAATGCATATGTAAGCAAAAATTCTGCAACCAATGAAGACGTGGTAGATTATGTAAAGTAGCTTGGACTTTCTCCACTGCTACTGGTTTAAGTCTAACTAGTCCATCTAATGTGGGCTAAGGTTTCCTTAGTGTGTCTATTACGTCAGACTACATTTTATATAACACATGTCAGCACACTGGTGTTTTATATCTCTCTCCTTGTAACATAGTAAATGAGCTGCTTGGAGAAACAAACCATTTTTTAAACCATTATTTATCTAGGGAAGGGCTGCTGAGCATGCATGCTGCTTTTCAGCAACACCCTGCTTCCCATTCACACAGTTACACACATTCCCACACGAGAGCTGCCAGGTACAACCACAGTGTTCTACTGTTGGTCACTGAGCAGCTCAACTGGAGCAACTGGGAGTGAGGCACCTTGCTCAAGGGCACCTCAGCGGTGGTTCTTGAGGGAGGGGAGATCATTTCCCCCTCCTGGATCTTCCTAGCTGGTCTGGGGATCTGAGCCGCCAACCTTGTGGTCACAACACCGCTTCTCTTACCTTTAGGCTACCTACACACCCCGACTTGATGTCCAACTAACCGCCAAGGCAGTCTTCATATGTTTGTCACGTGTGTGTCGCAGGGAGGACGATGGCCCAACGTACATTTAATCAAGATCTGCCATTTTGAAATCAGCCAACTGGCTGAATGAGTCATTAGTGAGAGAAGGCAACTTGGCACGAGGACGTAAATCATCTCAATTACACGCTGAAGACAGGATGTCTTTCCTAATTATGGAGATGGATAGGGGAAAGATTTCAAATGTGTATGGGTAGGGAAAAGATGTGTATGACTGAAACTCTGTCCTCCAAGCCCATTTTAAATCTCATTCTATTCTGGGTCAAGTTCATGAGCAGCCTCTCCACACTGAAGACTAAGGGTGAAGTGAAGTGATCTCTACTTCAGGTTTTTTAAACTATATTGGTTTTTACTATGTCTTCAGTATGTTGCATAGTTTTTTGTCACGTTGAGCTTGAGATGGAAAACAAATAATAATATATATATATATAATATATATATATAATAAAATGAAGTATCATCTTATGTCATCTTAACCATTTCAGGTTACACTTACCTTTCCTACCATTTGATGAAAGGACGCAGGTTAATAGTCAAAAGGTTGCATACACAGAGAAAACACCCTGGAACCATTTTATTTTTTCTCCATCAGAAGTGAAAAGCCAATCAAAATGGTCCTGTTTTCTAAAATCAATCAAACCTGATGTAACCTGTACTTCTGAAAACAATTCCCAACAATAAGAGCTGCTCGATCTTACCTGAGCTCCATGACGCTGGTGACGTTGCCCGATGGGTAGATGCGGCGGATGTAGTTGAAATCTCCAACGTACAGACTTCCATCGATGCCCCACGCCAGAGCCACTGGCGCCAGCAGCTTGTTGCCTTGGGCCTGGCCGTTGCAGCTGGGGCAGGAGATGCTTCTCCGTCGCCCGTTCCCCATGACAGTGGAGATCACAGGTGGCTGGAGAGAGATGAACTGGTTCTCCCCGCTCCCTTTGTAAAGAATGCCTGAGAAACAAATTTCACGTATTTATTTGAAAGCACGGTGTACACTTGTCTTTACAAGCAGAGATTGGACAAGAAAAAAGGTTAAGTAATTTAGTTTTGCGTTTTCCACCTGCCTCTTGATGTAAGGACAAGGCAAATTTACCTTGTGACTTCTCCGGTACACGTCACAAATCACTACAAAATGACCAAAGTAGAATCCAATTAGCTTATTTGGCTTAATATGCAGCTGAAGGACGATTTCAAAAGGGTTCTTAATAACCACAAGGTCTGGGTGATGCTCGTTTCCAGATTTCACTACATGGAAAACATCTCTATAGAAGTCAGATCAGGGTTACTACACTCCTGTGTTTTGGAGCTAACTAGACACTCTTTAGTCAGAAATAATTATACATGCTTACTTTGTTTATTAAATGCAATTTGAATCTCATTAATATGTATATTCTCATAATAACTATATCATCTAAAATTATGTCCACAAATAACTTTAACATAGTTTTGCAGCTTCAAAGTACTGTAAATCGCCTGACCATCAACCAATCAGCTGTATTTCTGGGGTGGCATCCAAGGATACACGACCGATCCAGAAATTATGGTTCAGATCAGTTTGTATTGTTTATATCACTGTAAATATAGACCAGACAGTGATCTGGGAACTGGATTTAAATGGTGCAGGGACTGCAGCACGCAGGCAACCATCAATCCTATTAATATATTCTAATGCTTCTGTCCCATGTATTATTATAGAACCACTTCAGTGGGTTTCTGAAAATCCTCCGCGAAATCGAAGCATATTTTATGTAAAGTAATGTTCTCCTGCTTTGCTTCAGTCACAGTGAGGGAGTAAACATAAATGCGGTGCATTGCACCACCCCCGCCAACAGTGCATGCATCTCCCTGAGACCTGGAGTCACCAAATTTGGTGAGTCACTTCAGATTAATATTTTGCAGATATAGATGGCTTTTTTAAAGGGGTAGGGATATGGTGGGACTCTCTTCAAAGGAAAACAAAAAACATCAAAGGAAAGCAGTGCATGCTGGAAGCCCTTAATTATTCACATCCAGCAACATGTCTGAATTCAGACTGCCTCCGTCCTAATTAATGGATCGATGACACCGCTGAATGCCCACATGATGTCGTTCTCCCGTGACGTTATCCCGCAAGCCACAGCAACGCTCGATGTATGTGAAACCGAGCGTGCTGCCGTGCTGTTTGTCCCTTCTCTGATTAGTTCCTTTCATCGATTTCATTGATTGAAGGGCGAATTCAAATGAAGACACGGTCCGGCGAGACTCTTGAAAGGACAATCCGAGCAATCCGTCTTTTGTAACCGAGAGCGTTATGCGCGTGCCGCTAACAAAGACGAATTGGTCCGGGGGGCGGCTTTGTGCGTGACGCCATCAAACGCACGACCTTGGGACTTTAATTGAACTGTGATCCGTGTGTCTGCACTCACTGACTGAAACACGCAGTGTGATGAAACTCTCACTGAACTAAAAAGGTGACTCTGCACCTACAAATAGCAAATAGCCTATTTTTAGAGTCTCACTGTCTGTTTGTGTAATAGCTGTTTAACATTCTTGGTAAAGACAAAGACATTTCTAATCTCCGGTGACCTAATGCAGTGTGAAGGACATGGATCAGTTGCAGCAATACAGCAATCTAACAGTTTGGCTGGGCTTCATCTAAAAAAAAACATTTAATACTGAGGTCACTTTGGCAAGCAGCCGTGGTCCCCTCCATTTACACTTCAATCAGTTTACAGTACACACAAGTCTTCCCATAGGCTATTAGACAGACTAATGGAACACATTAAATACACTAATCAATCATCAGCTCCCCCCCCATCCTCTCTCCATACTTACCACACATGGATGTTATACTCTTTCACTTTGACTCTCACACATACAGAATTTCTAATTTGGCTAGGTTTTTCCTGAGCAGACTAAAACATAACTGTCCTCCCTAGACAGATTTGAACAGGGAACTACTGGTGACAGTTTGGTTATGACATGATTAGCTCTATCAGGGTGGCGCCCAAAACCCATTATTTCAATTAGGGATGTGTCCAATAATTGATCAGTAAATTAATGTGTGCATCTATCTATCTATCTATCTATCTATCTATCTATCTATCTATCTATCTATCTATCTATCTATCTATCTATCTAATAAGTTAATAATCACTTTCATAAATCCCTCATTTGAGTCATGTAGTGGAAAAATTGCTTTAATGCCGACATCACCGCTTCCAAGGTGATTAATGGTACAAAAGCCACTCTGAGTCTCCATACCTGATAAAAAATTAGCTCGCCCTGAGCAATGTCACCTTTGAGACTCATAAGAGACTACAGAGATTGGTAGGGGACGAAGAGGAGTGTGTCTTAATTGCACCCTGTCCTTCTTTGCTCTCCTGTGCACTGTGACATTCTCTAAGATACCACACAAAGTCCCACTGGTCCGCCATGATAGAGGCTAAAAGCGGACAGTAAAGCACTCATGTGCTTGAAATGCAGTACTGTACGTGTGTGAGCTCTACAGCATGTACACTCTAAGATGCTGAGTTGCTGAGCTCTGGCTGCCTCCAATGAGAATCGGCTATGTGACCCTAGATAGAGACAAGTTGCAGATTGAGCAGAAGGCATGTCCACTTCCACTTGTAATGGAGAGATGAGGGACGGAAGGACATGACTAACGCGCAGACACCAGCAATTTGCCTTATCTAGTCCGACAGGCTCTGGAGAGGAGGGAGAGCGAGACGGGCTTTTGCCAGAGAGGATGAGAGAAAAACTCTTTACGGGACCACATCGCAGTCAAGCCCTCAGATGTTGGAGGTGGTGAGAAAATGAAGTGGGAGTCACAAGAAAGAGTGATAGCAAACACCTGGAGCTAGCCCACTGAGTAGCTGCAGTGGACCACCTCTTGCTTGCATCTTGTTGGATGAGGACATTAGTCAAGGTTTGCAGCATTAACGAATCAATACCGAAGCAGCAATGAAGGCAAACAGTGATATTTGGATTCATCTTCATGCCGACCGAGGATATCGAACTGCTTTCCTTGCCCAAACACCCACGTGGCTCATAAATCTGAAATGTCAAAAAAATGGCTGAACTCGAGACTGAATAACTCAGTTTTGGATTGAGAAAATGCATGGGATAAAGCTATAGGTGGCTTCTCACAACCTCTGTAATAACCATTGATATGTGTGTGAGGGTAGAGACAGATACGGCTGCAGATAGGGTTATGGTACTTTGAAGTGAGCACTGTAAAAAACCAGCACACCAAAATCCCTCACAAAAAACATTTCACAGTCTTACAAAGCACACTGTCTTTGGGTTGAGCCAATGGGATTGTGGCATGAAGCCCTTTTGGCAAAATGATTACGCTCCTGACAGACAGGAGTAGATGAGACGGGAAAACACAACTTTGCTTAACTATATTCTTGAATCTTTTAGTCAAGACTTCGCAATCTATTTTAGAGGCGATGCTGTAATAGGACAAGTGGAAACTGTGAAAAAGCCTTGGGGGTCTGTAGCAGAGACACCATCTGTGTGTTTTATTTCTGTCATTACTGTTTATGTACAACCTCGCCCGTGACAATGTTCAACCACAGCAACGTCACATTTTATGATAAATCCAGACACACAGCACAGCTCATCTAATAAAGGATGCAACATACCTCACATTAGCATATCACACATGCTGCACGTATCTGTTGATCACAAACACTCACATCTCGAACACATACCTCCAACTGTGATGCTGCCACAGTGAAGGCTTTGGAGACGTGCGTGCTGTACTTTGAGACAGGTGGGATAAAACGCATCGCACCAGCAGCAGTCAAGCTCGAGACGTATTTCAGTATTTTCATATTCCTTTCCGCACGCTCCACAAACTTTGCGCTCTAGATGGCTTGACAGATTGGGTTCGGCTATACGTCTGTTACTTTTTAATGTTTAACAAAGAAGCAGGACAAAACCAGCATCATGGTTTTAACTAAATAAATGCAGATTGACTTTCATAAGCTGGTTGCCTGACATGTTTTCCACAACCTTATGCGACAGAAGACAGCTGTGGACCATTACACACACAAAATGCATGTATGCTGTGGAATGAATGAATGAATCATATTTAGTATTTTCATTTTGACCGGTCACCACACAAAGTTCCTTCTTTGCCATTGAAGTTTGCGAGTTTTGCTAACTGTGGTTCTTTGGCTCCGCCCACTGAGGTTTAACTCAAACAATACGGTTTGTTCTGCTTCCACAGCAGGTCTATGAGTAAGTGAGTAAAAAAGTGGGCCATGCATAATTATATTAGATGATCTAGTAATAGATTTGAGTCCTAAATACTGCCATGTGAGGGGTAAGGTATATAAATAAACATGATTGATTGATTGATTGGTAAGCACCCAGACACACAACCAGGAAATGAGACTGGTTCTTTCTGCTGCCCAAGGACCACTTGGAATTTATCATGTTAAAATGAAGCTGTTTAAAATTATAGATTTTACATAAAACACAGACAGTAAAGGCGATACATCTGCCCTTTCCTGCTGTATCATACATTAGAATGACTAGTCAAATTGAGAAGTTTATCTTCCTCAGAATGATGAAATATCAAGGGTTATATATCCTTTTTATCCTTTCAACCTCTCTATATTATGTTTTTGACCTGATGATGGTTTAAAAATATGGAAGAAGGTAATGGGTTACTGTTTCAGGGACAGTGCAGTCTAGTACTGTGGCCCGGTAGTGACTGAACACTGTAGGTATATTTGATAGTGATAGATTGAGTGATAGCTATAGCCTTGTTTCTACTGTATATCTTCTATCTTGAGGTCCTGTTGCCCTTGTACCGCGCGTCGGTACGCGCTGTGTTAGTAGTTGTCGACATGTCACGAAGACAAATTCTCGTACATTTATCGTACGTGCCGATTAAAGTGATTCTGATTGATAGAGCAAGATGCAGACAGTTCTGTTTAGTTTACTGAGTTAATGCAAGGGTTAAACATGGCACCGTGTGTCAGAACCGTAAGCCTCTCTTGAGCAGCAAAACGCCATCTTCTTCCTAAAATAGCTGAGTTGTGTGGAATCGCACACCGGCGTCATTCCCACTGATTTATTCCGTCATTACTGTGAATGATTGGCCCTTCAAAACTCTCCTCTATTATCTGCAGATGGGATGACGAACCATATTTCATTCTGATTCAAGTATTTATTGCAGCGATTCAG
>OMLI01035154.1:0-12255 GCA_900302605.1 Rondeletia loricata
CTCCTGATCTGTTTTCAGGCAGAATGGTACAGGGCACAGAGCACCCTCTGTTCTTAACCTGATTATCTATGCTGTTTCATGTGTAACCTTTAGATTATAACCTGCTGTTTTGGCTGGCATGTGCCACCTTGTGTATTTGGGAAGACATTTAAGTTAGAGTTTGCCCAAAATTAACATGTGGCACATGCCAGCCAATATGGTTGCTCAAGATGTGCACCCGCCCAGGAAGATTAAATAAAAATTTTAATTAAATTAAAATTAAAATTAAAATTCCCCTTTTCTCCCAATGTAAATCCCGCTCGTTGCACGACTCCTGCATAAAAGCGTGTCCGCGAAACGGTCCTGGCATCAGGTTACATTAGGCTATAGGCCTATATTCATGACTAGGCACAGAGCTGACAAGAGAGAGCTACAGAGCAAACAAACCCAGAGAAAAATAGGTAGGCTAAAATACAGCCTAAAAACACATAGCGAAAAATTCCTATAATATTTCTATAGTGTTACTATAGTGATTTAGTGTGTCCTATGGTACTCTATAGTGCACGATAATGAGGAGCCCCCCCCCCCGGTCTGACAACCACCACCACAAGTAAATTGTCAACCTATGGGAAACACTGTAAGGCATACTGTTTGCTACAACTGACAAGCCTACTTCACACATCAGGCCTGTGCCATTTACTGCCTCACACTTCACCTCTAGTGACCTTGTTTTGCACCCATTCACTCACACACGTTTCAATAGCCTGTGGCATTGTGTCTAGTCTGCCATCAGCAGAATGGAAAGGCAGCATATAGACTGCCTGTCATTGTCAATGGAGCTGCGTCATGTTCTGCATTCAGCACCACTGACTGCTACAGAAAGCCTTGGTTGGCTCTGTCTCTGTGCGTGTGTTTTAATCTTAACCTCCCATCAGCATCATTCTAGTCTATTCCTACTCCCAGCTGCTTCCCAAGCCAGGCAGTGTGTGGACTGGCAGGAAGGATAAAAGCCTAATTCTGAGTGGATGTTCTTTAACACTGGTAGGTAGGCAGCAAGGCTTATTCTACAGCCTGAGGAATTACAGATTGGAAATCATTAACCTGGCTTTCAATACAGAGCCAAAAGTTTAGAGAGGTGAACTTGTGAGCGGGAGGTCGACAGTTCGAATCCCTGACCGGCTGGGAAAACTCAACAATTACTATTGAGGTGCCCTTGAGCAAGGCACTTAACCCCCAACTGCTCCAGTGGAGTTGCTCAGTGGTTAAAACTAGAACACTGGGGCTGTACTGGGCAGCTCCCATGGGCCAACAGTAGAAGACTGTGGTTGTACTGGGTGGCTCCCAAGTGTGAATACATGTAACTGCATGAATGTTAAGTGGGAAAGTGTTGAAAAAGAGCTTGTGGCTTTCCCTGGATAAAGAAAGTCAAAAACAGCTTGCCAAGGCACTCTTATTTATACCACTAAATCTTCCCCACAAAAAAACATTCCTATTATTCTTTTTCTTTGTATTGACAGAGATGATTCATCATCTGTGCTATGGCATCCATTTAACAAATAGCTATTTTGATCTGGTGTTATAAATACTTTGAGCTTGCCCCGGCAAATTCCACTCAGCTCTGCTGTGGAAAAAAGGCGTATGCTGCTCCAAAGATGGATATGTCTACGGCATGTTGCTCCAAAATGAGATATACACCATTTGAATGAAGTGACATCTACTTACAAATGATTGACAATACAAAATAAAACCCATTATGGTACTTTTTAAAAGACAATAGGTAACTTAAGTATATGGATGCAAAGATTATATGAAAATGGTCCTCTTTGTTTTGGAGATACTAAATGATTAACTAAAAGGATACTGAATGATGATTCCAAATTGGATCCACTGTATTCAAGAAACTCCTCTACAAACACATATACACTAACTTAACAAAGCAACTGTGTACTCATCAGCCTCCCCTGAACTCCTTTCCTCCCACTCGTTTTGTTCTCCCCTCCTAGACCATCTCTCCCCCACCAGCCTACCTCCGGTGACCTCGCACATGGGGGTGATGGCCGAATCGTCAGGCGGGACGCCCCCCAGAGGTTCAGGCTCCACTGAAGCGTGGCCGGGGATGCGCAGCACCAGGGAGAACAGGCGCTGGTCCCAGCGGAAGGGCTCCTTGGTCAGCTCGCTGCCTGGCAGAGGGGTGGTCAGAGGCAGATGCAGCTGGAGGGTGGAGAGGGACAGGAGGAGAGCGACAGAAGATTGTGTGTAAATGATAGTACAAATATGTATGAGATAACTAGTGACCTCGCATCAGTATTGATTGTTCTTGTAAAGTATACCCTTAGTATATGAGTCACTGTAGAAGTATGAACAATGATATTGGAGGAGATGCAAGTGTGTAGTTAAATAAGAAAGGCTTCAGGACTGAAATATTTTATACACATTTCTTACCAAGGGAGGTTATTAAGCAACTGGTAAGAATCCGTTCAGAGACAAGTTTCACCTGATGCCTATTGCAAATTAAAGTACAATAAAAAAGACTTAATAGTGATGCTGCATCCCTTTTAAATAGCAGGCTTCTCTCCATTACAGTCCTCCTCAGAGAGACTTGACACCGATTTTCTCATAAAATCTAACTAGTTTGATAGTTTATAGGAAGCCCAGATACTTTTCAACGATTGTGTCTTGAGACCTACAATTGAGGTCAACCTTTCCCACTAAATGACAGCTGGGGATTGCCCTCTCTAACCAGCCCTGCCTCCAACCTGGAATTATCACAGAAACCATAAATTAGGCTGTGACTGCAAAATTGTGGCTTTTGTTGTTACGTGTATGGTATGCACAAGCTATGCTTCTCAAGTGATAAAACTGTATCACTATATGGCTTAATAGCATCCTCAGGGTCATCTCCTGGGGAGTGGCAGTGCGAACGTTCAAGCTGTCTGCTATTTGTGTGACTGGCAAAGGTAGAGGATGTGACAATCTACAGAGTGTAGAAACAGTAAGGATTTAAAATCAAAGTTGGATGGGGCTACTGTTTCACTGGGAGTATAGCCATATGTAGACTAGCAAACTATTGAGGATTCAGCATGTTTGCAGCCATTACAAAAGGCAACACTGCATGCTTTCTTGGCTGCTACCTGGGCAACCTTTGTAGTTGTATTGACTTGCATATCTTTACTTCTCTGCTTCACACCATTTTGTATCATGTGACTCAACAACTAAAACTGACCAGCAATTACAATTTTCATCCTTCTTTAATGGGATATTTAAGTTAGTGGTAGCAAACAGTGAGATATGATGCTGAAGGTGGACAATCTGGTGGGATTTTTGTCTCCACATACACTTGGGATGATTCTAACCTTGACCATTAGCTATACTCCATAACGGTGGGCCTAATATGACTGTGAATTTAGTTTTAGCCTCCGTAATGAGCAAAGATAGATATTAGGACAGGGATGATGAAGTAATGGATGCTTGTGTTAAAGTGAACATTGTCTGCATTTGTATATGATCAGACAGGATCCAGAGCTGTCAACCGACCAACCAGGAAGCACTCCTGACTGGCTGGGACCCTCGTCTCCATGGAGATTATGGCTGACCTCATCTTGGACTCCGCTGCTACTGGTCAGCTTGTTTCCGTCAGTGATGGCGATGATGATGGCAGGTTCAAGGAAAAAGGGATTCCTGCCCTGTAAAGAGAGATGGGGGTAAATACTGAACTAAACATTCACAATTCATCACTGCAAAATTTCAAACTAAACCACAATAGCAGGCAAACCAACATGTCAAATTTAAAAAAAGACATAGAATGACAACAATGTAGAAAGTGCACTCATATGAGAACCAAAGAGCTAAATTCATACTGAAATTGGCACCTTCATATTTATGCCACTTGAAAGTCTGAGGCAAAAATAACAAGTGTAGATATGATTATATAGATAACTTACAGGGGATCTATTTTAAGTGAGAGCATGTGAGAGATCCTTAACCTAAGGGAATAATAAATAGAAACAGCAGACTGTAGGGAGGGTGCAGACTGACTACATCAACACCTCTCCTACAATAACAAAGAATGTGCGTGCGTGTGTGTGCAGTGTACTCTCACTCCCTATTCTCCACAATGGCAGGGTACATTACTTGAAGGATCTATGGAACCTCTCTCCTCCTAGACAGAACAATACTTCATGACCTCAGCACTTCATACTGATATAATGAAACCCTAACTGTGCTGCATTCATCACCATATCAGCCCTGTGGCCCTGAGGGGATTTCTAAGCTCACTGAATAACTTAGTGAGTTAACAGTATAAACCTCAATGTAGCATGAGGAGTACTGTCAGCAAAGAGACAGTACCCTAAACTTCTCTGCAAAGCCGTTCCCACACCCAGGCCTCAAAAAGGCCACCTTGTCTTGGTGCAATTATTAATGGGTGTGGACCCACTCAATTTGGGCTTCGCCCCGAGGGCTGTAGTTTTTGCTGAATGATAGATTTGTCCAGTTACATAAACAGACCAAAGTAAATAGACCAGGATACTACCAATACCCATCATGGGTATCCATGACAACCTAGCACTTTTTTCCTCCCCAAAATCCCCTTGTGATATTGGACACCTTCTTAGCATGCTAATGAGTTGTAATACCGGCGATGAGGCCAACTCGCCAGACTGGTAATGATTACATCCCTGTCTTTCACTGGCAGACCAGCTAACTTGGCTTATACTGTGGTCATATTATCAGGTGTTGGTCATAAAGGGGCTTGACCCAATTCCAAAATCAAGATAAATGCATCTGGTCAAATTAGATTTTGGACATAGCATCAGTCCATATTGGCACTATAGAACAACATAATTGACTGGCCAGCTGTGGTCGTGTACACTTGTCCAATCTAGTCTGGCAGGTCAGTGTATTCCTATAGGTAGATCTGTCTATGCAGTCAGCTGTAGCCGGGTCCATCTGAAATGGCAGGTTTCCAGGTCTGCTAACACAATGATAGACTGATAGAGATCCAATGGGGCCCTGTCTATCCCCCTGGCTGCCATGTTCATTTGTGACCAACCATCCCCCCATCAGCAGTCAAATATTTCTCCCTCACCCTTTTCCGTCTTCTGATTTTTACGTTCTTTCATTGCATTCCTAATGAGAATGTGATCATTGTCAGGATTACCCACTGGCTGGTCCCTCCTCTCTGCCTCCCTCTCTACCTCCACCCCCTCTTCATCTCTCTAGGGAAAGTCGTCTCAGACGCCTGGCAACCTGGAGGGCCCTTTATCACTGTAGAGAAAAACACTCCAGGGCAATATTAACTCCCCCACATGCACACCCCACTCTCTCTTTTCCCTCTATAGCTCTCTCTACCGCACTGAATTTCCATACCTCTTACACTTGGGAATATGAGGAGAGAGAAAAAATAAATCAAACTACATTTTTCTCAATAAATTACATGGGAGAGTAAGGCAGAAAGAATATCAACTTATGAAACAAGGCATTTCACATGAAATGCCTACTGAATGTTTGCACAACCAAATATTTGGCTACTGTGTCACTTTGGTTTGGCTTTGATGTCCAGTTGGTTGATGCAAACAGAAATTGGACAACACAAGACTTAACACATCTATGTGTCTGTAGGCATCAGAGCACTCATGAAACCTTTGTTGGATTCTGACTGCGTGGAAGATAGGCCTGCATCTCAAAGATGACTCACGCAAACGAACTAGCACAGAGTTTGAAGATAATTCTGTATTATGTTCAGAGGAGAGGGGGCAAGGAAACCTCTTCTGGACAAAAAGGGGTTCTGACCAACATCTGCACTCAATGCCCCGAGTTAAACAAATGAGTGTGGATAGTGATTATATCTAGGATTTTCTCAGTACACTGTTATTTGGATAGAAACATTCAAATGTTAATATAAAAGTGACAGTTGATCTCAAACTGTCAACCCAAAAAATCTGCTTTGTACAATAATTTGGTCGTACTTGGAAGTCCCCATGCTCCACTTCCCTTGAAGCAGACTGGTTAAGTTACGCATAAAAAACACACCAGCAGAAGACAAAATTAAATATGTCAACAGAAAGCAGCTCACCGATGGTCGGCATCACAAATCACTTGTCAAGGATATATTAAGAAGCGAACATCCTAAGCTGGTCAGTGGTCACCATAAATTACCACCTGCTAACATAAATTACCAGGTCAAGGTCAGATGGGGGGAAAATAAATATCCATCATCTATTCCAAAATCAATCTGCCATCAATTTTGAAAAGGCACAGGAAAGAGGACTGATCAAAACATCAAACTGTCATTAGGTATAGAGGTTAGGTAAGAGCTCCCAGACATTAGCCTTTCAACTAAAACTATCTACAAAAGCTTCTCGAATAGCTTGGCAGTGCAGGACTAAGTCATCTTGACCTAGGAATGGGCCCTTTATGAGTGTTCACAAGAATCATGCTTACATCTGCCTGCCTGACAGGGTGGTATTTGCCATTCAAACTCCCTAAGAGTGTCTGACATGCATTATTTATGCTGTATGTATGCATTACCCTTGACGGTAGAGATCGTCCCTTTGCTTCTCAGGAAATGCTGGTTAAACATTCATTAATCCATTCAACCTCCCCCAACTTACCTCCATGCTTAGCTTCTCACCGGAAAACATATGTCCTGACTCAATATCAAAACAAGCACGCGCACGCACACAAACTGGGTATGGAGTACAGAGTTCTAAATACCCTACATTAATCATGGGCATACAGTGCCCTGGCTGCAACACTTACTATATAGGCTCCCACACAGTATTTAATGGTAAGCCAAGTGTGTGAATCACTGAATGGAAGAGAGCCCCAAGTAAACAGAATCTCACCTTAAACTCCATCTAAGTGGGTTATCATCATCTCATTTCCAGAAACAACAAACTCGCAGAGAGATGAGAAAAGCTAAAATGGTGTAAAAAAATTGCCATGAGAGTAAATGAAGATAGAGCAGCTTTGCAGGGGCCGTTTTGGGAAACATAAGGTACGGTAACTAGCATGAGGATCGAAGACTTAGTCATGCTTTGTAGATAGGAACAACTCATTGGGCTGACATGGGACTAGCACTCCAGAACACTAAACACAAGTTCAGACTTGCAGTGTATTGTGCCTTTTCGCTTTACTTCTGTTTGCATCAAAAAAAAATAAAAAAATTCTGGTGTGATTGCAGGCCTAACAGTCGCACATTTTTATTTCCTTAACTTGCTCTATAGATATCGCACAGTAAACCCTTACCTTGAATGTCTGAACATTCATGATCTCGTTAACAGAATGCTTTGATGATTCAAAGGCTTTCATGAGAGCCAACTCCCTCAAACTGGAGAAATACTTTCATTTGTATCAAGGTTTTACTGTTTTGGTGAATTTCACATAGTTCAAATCAGTAACAAAATAGACATCCCCCTAAGATCAAAAACTACGTCTTTTCGCAGAAGGCATGCGAATGAAGTTTATCAAGGCACAGAAGCACTGCATTTCGCAGACCATGGAATTCTAAATCAAATCACGCCATAGAAATGGTTCCCCTGGCAAGCTAGACGCTGTATCTGTGCACACACATACTACACCAGCCAGCAGACTGTATTGACCATTTATCACCACATGGAGGATTTTCTATTCTATTCAAGAGATCCTTCTAATGAGTAAAATGCTAAATCATGCATTGGTAGGCCTTGACGGACCACCTTCACCTTAGATAGCCTATAATTTTAGCATGAAAATAGTTTGGATTTCAGAGCAGTTATGCTATGGGTAAAAAAAAAAAGCCACTAGATCAATAATGCCTACTGACATATGGCTGTCATGGTTTGTGTCATGAGCACATGACTCTGAAGGAGTGTGTGGGGATACAGTGTGCAGGTGTTTGATGCTTGAAAGACTGGGGACAGGGGAAGGGGGCAATCTGTGGGGGATATATACCCTGTCATGGAACTTTATCACCCTAGTTTCCTCTCTGCCTCTCCAGTACCACATACCTGTCCATAGTTGTCTATCCCAGTCACTAATCTATTGAGATTGAGTAAATCAAAAGCGGTCCTCAAGGACTGGCCAATAGTTGTGAGTCCACTTGCTTGGAGGTTCCTCAACTCTGTCATGAATGTGGCATGGCTCTCTTTCCATCCAGCCTTTTGGGAAGAACAAAAACAAGAGGTTTGGTTAATAGCGACATTAATACAGCTAAATAACTACCCTGTACCTATTGGAGCAAAAACCAGACAGCTTCTCTAGAGGTCAATGGTTAACTTCTATCATTTTATTATGATTATGAATTCATAAACATCTATAAAGGTCACTTCCTCTCCATTTGCCCAAGCCAACAATTTGACAGCACTGCAGCCAAGCCCCTGGTGCGACTGGACTGGGGTCATAAATTACAAAGTGGCAATTTGGTCTAAACAAGTAAAGTAGGCTATAGTCAGTCACCCCCCTCCCCCCCCAGACATCACCTCGCTGTATAAATAACACCCAGAGTTCCTTGCTGCTCACATTGAAACAAAATGTCGGCCATGTTTTAAAAGGGGTATGAAAGCTCCTCCTGAAGATTCTCTCTACACAATTGATGTAGTGATCACAACGTGGTGGAGCGATGGAAGGACAGCCTATCTGCGCAATGTAAAGCTGGACATGACCCGAAAATAAACTCTACCTTTATCCCGAGCGGAACGTCCTCAAAATTTACCAACATATACCGGTCCCCTCGGCTCGCCGGATCTCTCCCTCTGAGCTGTGGAAATAGTAGAGAATTATTCACGGTTATCGAGAGATCGTGTTTGACAGGCGAGCTTGCAACAGTACAATGATGATCTGAACCGCAGTCCCGCTTGGGATCTCCCAATATGAATTTGTCCCGTGGTTACAGTACCTTCATAAAAGTCTCAACAGCGCCTTTTGCTATGTCCAGATAGGTAGTGCCCAGATGGGTGCGCTGGTTCATTGAAGCGGACGTGTCTATCAGAAAAAGTAAAACGGGCATTGTGATGGTGATGACACGTTCTGCATGGACTTGGTGTCAGTGCAACCGGCCAAAACGCAAAAAAATCTTTTGTTCTCCTGCCGCCTGTATCACCTCTCAGCTAGCTAGCTAGCTGGCTAACTGTCTGTCTCACACATTCTTTCAAAAAAGTGTCAGAATAGTGAGTGTTGAAGCCCTTTCCAGCTAAACTGATCTAAAAACCTCAAACCCTATGGGCAGGTTATTGATTTACGAGGGATTTTTATAATTTTTACAATATTTTGCAAATATTCCTAAGTTTCATAGAAACAAAGTTCCCCTCACAGTGAGTCCCTGCTTCTCCCTACACTGAATGCGCTGTGTCTTCTCCACTGGTTTTAATCTAAGCTACGCGCTTGACCCCGCCTCCCAAGCGGTCTTTCAGCCTCACGTGCATACTCACTCGGTCACCGGTTGGCTGTTTGAAGGGACAAATTACCATATCCAAATAAGGACAAAGCCATGAGACTCTTGTGCGCATGCTTGCTTCGGAGGCTGGAATGCAAGGGAAAATATTCTCAACAACATGCATTATGTGTTGAAGAATATAACATATGTGGCCACACACTCTTAACCAGAGCGAAACTGCATTTTATAAGCAAATGTTGCTCAGGAGTAGGGCAATGTCTGCCATGTGAACTGATTACACAATAAACACTCACTTCATCTTATGGACGGGCGTGGGCTACTGTGAAAGACAGCCCTTGAAGACTATGGTGGAAACTGAAGGCAAAGATATACCTAAAACAATAACACTACGGTCTTATAATGCAGTCAGATACACTAGAACTACTCGTTCACATATGGCACTTTATTTTCATGTAATGAACAAATAAAGACAGCCCGTTCTACGAACCGATCTGAAGGGAAATAGGTTTGATAATCACTGCAAAGGATTGATCTCACACATGCGCGTGAACTCACACACGCGCACACACACACACACACACTGCAGCTCTGTGAGATTTTTGTAATGCACTATTTGTCTTTTTTTCCCCATCCACATAGAAAATTCAAAAATATAACATCAATTCAGTGTACACAAACAAATAGAAGGCTGACTTCCATTAACCTAGCCTCTAATATGGGTACCCACTTTTGGCAGGGCTGGGGAAGATTTGGATAAAAATGATCTTCATTCATGAAAGGGATACTGTTGATTAGTTTTATAAACCTTTTAAAGCTTAGAATTTCAATTAATCGCCAAATACACCCTATCCTGTCATTAGGGTCCACACTAGCTCTGGATTTGTCCCACATGACACGAAACCAAATATCCACGATTGAGCAACACAATTTGCATAATGTAGTTACTTGGAAAATATCATCACTTCCGCAAAAATAGGAGGAAAACATCCGGCGGCTGGCTCTTGCATAAGGAGGAAGAGTAGCCTATCTATGCCTCTATTGACAGCGTTCCCGAGACACAATCGTCCACTATAATGTTTCCGGTTTGTCACTGACACGTTTTTCAAAATAAAAAGTATGTTGAGGGGTGGCGCTGTAAAAAGGATCATATGGGCGCAAAATTTTTGGCCACAAAGTCTGACATTGTTCTAGAACCTGTGAACCAATGAATTATATTGTATGTATTATATTGACAGTCGTTGCATCTGGAAGACGCACTCAATTGTGTTTAACAACTTTGTATCTGTCATTTGCTGAAAAATAATAAATGTTAATAAATAAATAAATAAATAAATACATGTTGGTTTGAGCTCCAATGTGATCGCAACAGAAATTATATTTTCTCTGTTAGGCTACATCTGCTTTTCACAACCAAGGCATGTAGCCTACCTGAAGAATGTGAATACAAACATTTTCTTCACATCCTGTAGGCTATATATGCTACAATTTCACATATTGTTTTTCTTCATGTCCTAATTTGCCTCACTTGTTAAATATTGCATACATATTGGTTTTGTTTGTTTGTTTGTTTGTTTGTTTGTTTGTTTGTTGTTTGTTGTTTCAATTTTCACTTATTTCATACTGCACACATTTATTTAGTTTTTGCAATATTCTCATAACATATATTTTTCATAATTTTTTTTCTTTGTCTCAGTAAGGTCTACTGCTACCACTGTTGCTAGTTTACACACCTTAATGTTGTAATTCATAATTGTTTTCATACATTTTTACTTAATATGTTCTAGAGTTGCAATTGCTGGTTGTGTATATTTTAATAGTAGCCCCCATTTGCTCTATTCTTATTTTCTTTCTATTTTTCTTTTTTAATCCTATTATTATTTGCTGCTGTAACGGCCCAGTTTCCCCATGGGGATCATTAAACATTTACCAATACACAGGATTTGATGATACAATCCTTTATGCCATAATCCCAGGTGAGCATAAAGCGAAGCCCAATTCACATGTCAAAGGATTGATGTAGCATACTAACCCACAAATGGTGAGTATGGTGACCCGCTGACATTTCATCTTATCCGATCTTATCTGATCTGATCTCAAGATTCAAGATTCAAGATTCAAGATTCAAGATTCAAGATTCAAGATTCAAGATTCAAGATTCAAGATTCAAGAGTTTTATTTCGCCATATGTAACAAGTACAATGGAATGCTTACTCTCGGCTCATTCCCATAGCATAAAAGCAATAAGTTATAACACGGTGCAAAAAGCAATAAGAAATAAAACAAATAGTAGTAATAGAATTCACAGTGTAATAAAATCTGCTTATAGATCAGTTATAATAAATACTGTATAGCTAAACAAGACTAGGTGAAAACCTAGTATATGGCTGGACAGTATTGGTACGGTCACACATGCACAAAATTAACATTGGTGAATATTTGCTTCCCGTTCACTTCCATTGTATGGTCATTTGCCTCTCTCTTCATGTCCGTGGTTTGGAATGTGATGTCACTATGCCCAAATAAGGTAATAGCATCAGTCAGTCACTCAGTCACTCAGTCAGTCAGTCAGTCACTCAGTCACTCAGTCGCGGACATTTGGGTTTCTAGGGCTGGGTCGCTATCGCTGTCCAGCCCCGAAATCCTGTCCGAAATCCCCTAGTGACGTCACTATGCCCAAATAAGGTAAGCATCAGTCAGTCAGTCACTCAATCAGTCAGTCAGTCTGTCAGTCAAATCCCTAGAGATGTCACTATGCCCAAATAAGATAATAGCATCGTCAGTCAGTCACTCAGTCAGTCATGATGTCATGACTCTGCTGTCTGGTCTGTGACATCATAACAGTGCTGTTCCATTACTATGGCATCGAACAGTACTGTTATGATGTCACAGACCAGACAGTAATG
>OMLI01035174.1:0-16407 GCA_900302605.1 Rondeletia loricata
CAGTTTGTTTATAGAGCTTATGAAGTGGTTATTATACAGTATGAGAGGTGGGATAGAATCATGGAGTGCATATACAATTTAGCTGCCTCAGTGGTAATTTGATTTCTGATTTCTGATTTCGGTTTGTGTGTGTGTGTGTGTGTGTGTGTGTGTGTGTGTGTGTGTGTGTGTGTGTGTGTGTGTGTCTGTAGGTGTGCTCTCAACTTAGAGGCCTCTCTAACACCTGTTTGCCCTCTTAAATCAAAGTCAACAACAGATCTGCAGCAGTGCTGTGTGTGCATTTGTCTGCCTGTTTCTGTGTGTGTGTTTGTGTCAATGTCACGGTTCTGCCAGCCAGTCATTGGTCAGGGAGTTGCCAAGGTTACTGAGCAGGTGGCCCAGCTGTGTCCAGTGACAGATCTCTGTGTTTGTGTTTTCTGTGTGTCCTGTTGGCTCAGTGGTATAAGGCGCGTACCATGTGAACACGACGTTCTGGGTTCGAATCAAGCCCAGAACCGTCAACATCTGTCTAATAAAGGCGAAAATGGCCAAAAGATCGAAATCTCAAGCTGTCTGAGTTCAGTCTGCAAGAGCACCAGCTGATGTATATCTACCACCATGCCTGACTCCGACTGCAGCAATATCCTCTGTAATAATCCAGCCTCTACTAAGGCCAGAAAATGCCTTTTTGGCTGCTGGGCTCTTTCACTTTCTATTTTCTAGCAGTGCAAATCACCGTGACAGGAAAAAGAGAAGGCTCTTTTCCTGCGGAGTCTGATAGCTCATTAGGATTCAACACAACGGGCCCAAATAGCAAACATATTTTCCTGCTGTTACAATCCTCTGCCTGTGTGATGACAGTGTTTCTGTGTTGTGACTCAGAGTCAGGGAGAGGAGATGAAAGGAGGAAAAGAGAGGAAGGAATGGGGGAGAACTTACACTAGGTATTAAACAAGGAAGATGGTAGGGACAGAAAGATACTTTTCGAAAGGGAAATGATACAGAAAAGATGTATAGGTAGAAAGAGAAAGAAAGACAAATGAAAAGAGAGAGGAACTACCCCTGCCAGCTAAAGAGAGAGAAGGAAAGGAGGAGAGCAGTATGAAGACAGAGAGAAAGAAGAGACATGATATACACAATATATTAGGAAAGAAAGAAAGAAATTGAGAGAAAATGACAGTTCTTCGTCCCTCCTCCTCTCTCTCGCTTCTTTTTCCTTATTTTCTGTCTTCCCAGTCTCTAATAATAATGAAGCAGTCCAGTTCCCTGCTTCTTTTTGTCTCTCTCTCTTCACCCAGCCAAGACTCAATAATATAACTGACACCCACACAATATTTTTTCTTACTCTCGTTTTTTGTTCTCTTTCACTCCCTCTCCCTCTCCCTCCGTTAGTCTCTTTCTCTCAGCCTCTCCATATCTCTGCTCTCCTCTCATTCTCTTTTGTCTCGTGCCATACGTCTTGTGTCTGTAATAATTGAAACAGCTAACAAGAAAATCAATGGAAGGGAAGGGATGAAGATGGCAATTAGAGGGCTGCTTCATTATGGATGGTATGTGTGAATGTGTGAGTGTGTGTGTGTGTGTGTGTGTGTGTGTGTGTGTGTCTATGTGTCTGTGTGTGTTAATTCTCTTATTCTCAGCAGGGATAGGATCTTAGACAGCTTATCATTAGCCCTTAGCCTCTCTGAAATGAACTGGACTGGGTGATGGAATATGCCTATAGGGACATACAGTGTCTGTCATACATGCTACAATATTTGAACTTACAATTGATTATGGAAATGGGTCCAATGCTAGGGAGAAAGAGAGAGAGAGAGAACGAGAGAGAGAGAGAGAGAGCAAGAGACAGACAAAGAGAGTGAAGGGTGGGGGGGGGTAGCTATGATGAGTAGTATATATAACAAGACTGCAAAGGTACACTGAGTGTGGAAACAACTACATTTCTACAATGGGAATGTGCTTGCGGTCTGTTACAAGTGATTGGATACCCGTAGGAAAACAGGAATACAGATTGTCTTATCATCTACTCACAATAACACAGCCAAGCCCTAGTGTATGGAAACCTTGCTTTAGTCATAAGTTCAAGTTCAAGTTCATTTATTTATATAGCCCTTTATCACAAGCATGTGTCAAAGGACTTTACAGAAAATGAGCCAAACTAGATCTAACTGAACAACAATCAAATGAAGAACAAAATCATGTAAGACAAACACAGGGAAGCAGAACAAAGCACAGGACACACAATAGCAAATTTTAGCAAGCCTACCTATTCTACCTAGCCTAACCTACCCGGCACCACCAACCTTAGACCCTCGAAGCATACAAGGAAAAACGTCCAAGAAAACCTCAACCCCAGAGTTGTCTATCTATCTACGTCGCCACCATAGGTATTCATCCTTTACTTTCACTCGATGTCCCACCTCTGTTCTGCAGCTGATTTGCATTGCTCCAAGTACTCATTCAGTTTAATACAAATTGGCAATGTAAAATGGCATCAGCAAAAGTAATCCATAGTTCCCAGTACGTCTTGATAGGATAAGTTATTTTGCCAGGCAACAAAGTCTGCTCCAACCAGTATCAGCTAAATCTGTTGAGGCTTAAAACAGTCCAAGACTCCTTCAATGTGACAAATCTCTCTTGTATCTCTAAATATATTGGTCTGTGACATTAGTCCATATGTAAATTTGCAGCCCCTGAGCAAACCATCTTGCAATTTAGTTCTCTTTGTGCTCGGTGGATACAAGCTTAAAGCTTTAAAACAGCAAATCCCTCATCCCTCCAACCTGTTTCACATTCTCTCCTTGTTCTAATGTTTAACAAAACAAGAGAACAGCAGTGTCCCTTCCCCACTTAAAGTTGAACTCAAATCAAACTCTAAGAAACTTCTGATGCCAAGCGTGAAGGCTTGCTTTGTTAGGTAAAAACATAATTAAAAAATAAAGAAATGAAATATCTGTCAAAGTTGAAATCTTAAACAAAGATACAGCACAGTACATGAACAATACTTGTCATCTACAGTAGGCCTTTCCGTTGTGCGGCAGTGTGTGATTTGGTTTCAGTTAAGTTTTATTCAACAACCCAGTGGTGACGACTGTTCAGAGGTTCAGTCTGCCTGTATAATTCTGCTCATTGTGCATTCTGCATGATCTAAGAGCATTAGTTTGACTCTGATTACTCTGACAACTCCGCCCTAATAAAACACCTCCATTAACAAGCTCTCTGCCTTAATGCTATCCCCCACACGCTTAACGAGACAACTCACCTTAATGAGCCAGAGGAGGTAGATGGGTATGTGTTAAAACACGCACAGGCACATACTTGGCTCAGACCGAGTAAGCAGAGGAAAAACCTAAAAGCAGTCACTTCACCAGAATAACACCAAAAAAAAGAGAAGAGAGGGAGAGAGATAGGCTGCAGAATTTAGATTTTACAAACACCATAAACTCAATTCAAAATCAGCATCTGTTGGCCATGTAACCAAAATGCCTCAGCCACCATTTTTTATGGTTTGAGCCAATAGAATCAAAGCTTTGTTTTTTGGACTGTCTTGGATTTCCCTTTATTTCCCCATGACTTAAGACCAAGATACGTAGATTCACATCATTAGTATACTTGTAGGAGATTAACATACACTCACAGATTGGCTGAGAAAGAAATATGAAGGAGAGTGCAAAAGCAATTGCATCACCTTAATAAGAAACTAGAAGTTGCTAAAGTTAGACAACAGTATTAATCAAGAGGCCAAATGCCCATGCTGAAAAAAGAGAAAAAACGACTTTTAAAACACATTTTTCATCTGCCTGCCCTGGTCAGCGTCATATCTAGCCAGCTCCGTGACCCAAAGTGAACCATTAGATATAATTTCTGCATTTCTAAGATAAAAGAGGATAACAAAGAAAAAAAGTAGGATGAATCACCGTAACACGCATTTTGGGGGTTTTGTGGGGGAAGCTGTAAATTCAATTATCGGATTGTAGATGAATTAGGGGACAGAGTGGGAGGTGGAGAGATTTGAAAAAGTGATATAAATGGTTTTGGTGGAGGGATACCAGGTTACAATTGACCCCTCCTTCTTATCCTCACCTCACCCCCACTCCATTTCTCATTCTCTCCTCTCCCCCTCCCGTTTGGCCTCCTTTCCTCCTGAAAACCCTCTCCTTCCCTGTTATAGCGAGTTCAGTCTACAAGATTTAGCCCTGATTTTCCTCTCGCCGACAAGTTTTTGGAGCTCGCCGACAAAAGCCCAGATCAGAGGCAAATCGGCGCTCGCTCCCGTGATTGACAATCGCTATGTGTGAACTGTTCAAAGACGCAATCTGAGAGAGCGCCGATGCGTCGCTGACGCCCGAGAGATATCTAGCAGGTTAAACATCTGGACCTGTCAGGGAGTCCAAATCCTGTGGTGTGAAAGGTGTTGTGACCGGCAATGACAGCAGCGACGAGCTACAGCCAATGAGAGCGCAAGACACGGGGCAATGCGCATGTATCCCGTGTCACTTCTTGCGTGTGTTTTCGTGACTAAACGTAGTTTGGAGACCAGACAGACTCGTCGGGGATTCATCCTGGTGAAACATCTTGTAATTTGTGACCCCCTGTCGCCGATCAGTCATGTAGTGTGCAAACCAGAACGACTTCAAGATACCCGATTACAAGACAGACAGTCGTGTATTGTGAACATTACAGCGATACGACGAGTTTCAAAGTCGTATAGTGTATACGTGACTTTACTGTTGCAGTTAAGTGCCTTGCTCAAAGGCGCATCTATGGCACTTGTTGAGAGAGTGGAGAGCATTACTTAGTCACCTTCCCTGCCCAGTTTTTTTGCAGGTCTAGGGATTTGAACTGGCAGCGTTCTGGTCAGAAGCCTCCCTCTCTAACCTTAGGCTACTGTTTTGTCTTGTTTTGCTCTACTTTTAGTTTCCTGCTCAGACCACAGCAGCCCCTGATGAACAGAAAGTGTTTGGTGTGTGGGAGACCGGAGACACGTTTGACAAGGTAAACATTGCAAGCGCCAGGAGTACTCTGAAGCAAAAACAAATTTTGTACAATTTCCGCCTTCATTATGTCACTGTTACTGTATCTAGGTCTTTAAAACACTTCTTCCTTACACCCCTCCACCAAGAATTACTCCAGATTTCAGACAGCACAGGTGAATTTGATCTTTGTTCTGTGTTACTTGTTTGCCTAAATTCATTCTTGGATGCGTTTGTTTTTCTTCTCCCTACAGCACCGTCGGCTGCTATATGAGCTGTTTACTAAGAACTACCGGGTCAGGAGGAACATGGTGCAAGCCAGACTGGCCCAGGAGTTTGGAGACGACGTCCCCAGGGCAGACATCGACCGGCTGCTCAAGGTGAGAAGGGTCAAAGGACTTAGTTTGATTTCATTTAAACATTCATTTAAAATGTGTTCATTCAGTGATACTGGTATTTTTGAAGGTAAACATAATCGGGCAGTGACTGAAATTAATCATTAATCATTCCAGTACTGTAGCCAAATTCATATTCATATGCCCCTAGTATTAGGCACAGGACAGGCTGTGTCTCAGCGTAGCCAGCCATCCAAGTGGGTAACCTATCAATGTATTGACTCTCATTCAATGTATTACCAGTTGGTTAAACTAATAGTGTGATCTGCTATAAGCATCATCATTTAATAAGACTCGAGGGGGGTGCAAACTCACGGGGATAGGATGCTTAAAGCTAACATTACAGTTTTATAGCGCTGTAAGTGTACATCGGTTAGCCGTTAAGACATTATTTTTTTTAGGACATTTTAAAAGTGCTAATTTTAATCTCTGACTCTGACGAGTGGCCTTCACTCAAAGGCTAGTGCTCCGTGGCAAAGGTCACACCCATGGGCTTTCAGGGTCGTGGGACTTGGCAACTGCCTTTAAAGGATAAGTTCAGTGATGTTGGACCTATATATAATTTGTCTCTTGCATACCTGTAATATTTCATTTGAGAGAGAATATTGTCTCCAGAATCAGCTGTCAGTTGAAACGGCGAGCTCCGGTTGCTAGCATCTTGCTGCTAACAAGCAGTCCAAACGGGATATGTCAAAATAACTCAAAAAAAGCCATTTGTAGGCTCCACAGGGGAGTTGAGAGTAAATGATTTCATGACACAGTTCTGCCATTATGCACACTTTCACTAATCAGGAAATCAGGAAATCTGCTGCAGCACAGACTGCTGTGGGGTGAAAGTGTGCTACTGGCAGCGTGATCTAGTCAGATTGTAAACAATTGCACATGGAGCCAGATAGTTTGGCAGAAGACTATCCACTGAGTGAAAATGGTGCGGTGCTGCTGCTTTCCGGGCTGTGGTCACCATATCGTTTTCACAGACTGGCTTTTTTGGAGTTATTTCAGGGCAGTGGGACTCAGCAACTGCCTTTAAAGGATAAGTTAATCGATTTTGGACGTACATATAATTATCTATATAATAATCATACCGTTTGACATACCCCGTTTGGACTGCTTGTTAGCAGCAAGAGGCTAGCAATGGGAGCTCAACCGACGGCTGACTCAGGAGCCAATATTGTCTGTGGTATTACAGGTATGTAAGAGACAAATTATATACAGGTCAAAAATCGATGAGCTGTTTGGTTGCACTGATCTAACCTGTGGTCCTGTTCCTCCAGGAGTGCTGCAGCAGCAACAAAGGGATGTGGTACCTCAAGGGAACAATACAGTCCTGACACTGAGAACACACGCCCCCTGTGGTCACCATCAGCCAATCAAATCCTCTCCCCAGAGTCTAGTGGGAGGGCTCTGCATGGGAAGGAAAAGCACTCAGAGACAAGAGCCAATCACAGCTCCCCCAGCCCTCAGGGCGGGGGATTGGAGGACAAAGATGTCAGCCATCTGCTCTGCTCAGAACATGGAGCTTTTCTTGTTTCACCTGAAGTCATTCTGACCTTAATAAGCGTTCTGATATGAGCTTGGTGGATAGTAACTCCTGACATACTCACTGTAAGAGCTGGAGTATGACAAGTCTGCTTGTATAAGAGGGGGAAAAAACCTGAAAAAATAGTGAGATGTATACGGTTTATCAATAGAGGAGTTTGAATTTATGACCTGATGTTTCATTATTTTGGGGATAAAACTTTAACCAGACTGAGGATGGTGTTAACTGTTAGAGTGCGGTCATTAGATTTTTCTCCTGATTTGTTACTTTAAAGAGAAATTTGTATCTCACTTGTTTTACTGCATCATGTTCCCCTCTAACCAAACATGGATTAAGGCCTTAATGGTAGAATATTTAAAAAGAAGCAAACTCTTCTTTCTTTTTTCACCATTAACTTTTGCTATTTTTCTTAGTTGTTGTTCCTTAACCCAATCAAAAATGATCCCTTGCTGCTCATCCTGACACCCCTGGAACTGCTACATCAAATAGCTGTCCCACATTCTGTATTATATTCAGTTGGATATGTACTGCAATATACCCATATGAAATCTGAAAATGTGAATTGAAATGTTAGTGTTGAAGATAGCATGGCATACTTGAATGTTTAGAGTTTGAACTGGTTTTCTGTTATGAAAGAAACTTGACTGATTAATTTGATGATAGCCAATAAAGATGCAATTTGGAATTAAGGTTTGTCGTCATACTCCGCTGAAAAACATTAAAAAGTCTGATGCAATCTAATCCATCACATAAAGTGAGGGGGGAATGGAATGGACTTGTCACCTGCTTTGCCACACCTAGTCATTACAATTGTTTTGAGTCCATGGACTGGATTATGGTCCAGCACCAACACTGGACCGTAAACGGGGCAAAGGGGAAACCGTTATGGATACACTGATGTATCACCATGCGCTGCTATCTTGAGTCTCCATCTAAGTGCCTCTGCCTCACAAGGCATTCAGGAGAAACTCACACCCCTTTTCATTTAAGGAACTACAGGGACAGTAACAACATTGTGCTAGTGTTTTTTCCTCACAATACTTTGATTCTCATTGAAATACCTTAGAATAAGACATTTAAGACCTTCATGACTGGGGAAACTGTCAATGAAGCATTCCACATTTAAGGCTGCATTAAGAATTTCTCATGTATGCAAATATTAACTCAATGATTAGATGAGTAGTTTCATCAAGTTTTTCATTGGTTTGTTATATATTGCTCAATAAATATTGTAATGTTATCTTGTCTGATGTGTGATCTTGTCATCTGAGAGACTACTAAAAAATTACTTGCTGGCACTAAAATGTCTAGTTGGGAAACCTCAATCCCTCATTAATGTGGATTTATTAGTTTAACGCAGGCACCAGGTGATTTCACTGATTAGTACAACTTCAACAAGAGAGGAGGAACTAATCAGTGAAATCACCTGGTGCAGTCTTTGGTTGGAATGAAAAAACCTGCATACTCTCGGCCCTCCATGGCACATGGTTGCCTATCCCTGGTTTAACGTGATGTCGGGTCTTATCGGCCACCCCAGTGAACACTTTAATTGTGCCAATAAGTGGTGCTAGATGTCCTCGACCAGATTCTCACGCAACCAGAAAATCAGATTTTCTGATCATATGTGACACTCTAATATAGACCTGATGATGTGTTAACACCTTTAATAGTGTGAGTATTTGAGAGTATGAATGAGCTGATTAAAACTTCAGGTGCACAGCTTGTAGCGAGCTCCATGGGATAAACAAATTCATGGAAAAATCATGATTTTTCTGTTTAAATAGCCATGAAACTTCCAGATCTGTGCCGCAGAGTTAAGTGTTTTGTTTGTTTTTTTGTTTACATGTAAATCCAGCCTGAGAAGAAGCAACAACAAACAGATCCTTTAGGCAGTGATGAATTGTGCATTGAGCCATCAGTATAACAAATAAACTACAATCTTTCAGTTAATAATGTTGTAATCCATACTTTTCCCCATATTTCCCACTCATACATTCTACTTAACGTGTTTAAATTGTTAGTTGCATCTGTTTATACAGTATAACCCCAATTTGTAATATTCTTGTTTAGATTGTTTTTATGTTTAGATTATATTTTTTCCCTCCTGTATCAAGACACTTAACCCCTTACCCACCTTGCCTCGTGTGAATGTGTGTGAATGATCTTGGTGGTGGGGGCAGCTGTGGCTACGGCTTACCACCACCGCTGTGAATGTGTATGAATGAATAATGGTTTCTGTAATCATGCTCAAAGCGCTTACAGAAACCTGATGGAAAGGCGCTATATAAATCCAATCCATTATTATTATTATCCTGTTAATATTTGCTGCTGCAACAATCCAATTTCCTTAAAGGGATCATTATTATTCTCCTTTGGTCAAGTATTATTTTTAAGCATGACTGATGCATTGCGTTTGTTTGAGGCTGTCTGGACAGCTGCCATCAGTCTTTTTTTAACATCAGATGAGAAAAACATATTTTCTGAAAGTGCATCTATTGAGCAGAAAAAGACACGACCTTGCCATCTCAGCTTGCTATGTTTTATGACTCAGGACAATAACAATGAGCGTGGTAAAATGGAACAGGTAAAAACATTCACATTTCTGCACTGAACACTATGCATACATTCTGCAGATTATTTAGGTCTAGAATATGTTTAAGACAAGCACATCACAGTTGTAAAAACTACATATGATAGCAATATAAAGTGTCAGAATAGCATTGATAATCCTTGTGCAATTCTAAAGTGCATCTCAATGTGATTTTACAGTAATATCTACAAAATATGTCATTCTCAAGCATAACAAGGACATGTACGATAGGCAGCAAAAGCAATGCATTGAGGACTGCTTTTCTGGAAAAGCCTCTTAAAATACATGGCTTTATGAGACAAAGTTACCGGCTAATATATTAGCAGGCTGTCATTACATTGTATAAGCATCATCAAGTACATAGAGAATTAGTATTTTGGTAAACCTCAGGATTTCCCTTTACTACGACATTCAGTCACAGTCAACTAAACTGATCATACACTAATGGAGCAACCCTTTTGCGGAAGACATGTTACAATTACAGAAAACCTATTATTTCAGCACCATAAATCACCACGTTTTGGTTCTGATAATATAAACTAATTTACCAATATAGATGAGATTGACTGTTTTTTGCTGCAGCTGAAGATATATTGGTCATTCTTGTACTGGTTGCTCTTATAGGTCCAGGCAAAACAATCACCACGAAAAGTCGGCTACTTTTTCCTAGTTGCAAAAAAATGGTGCATAAGTTCACATTAGATCATAGGAGCTCAGTAAACAAACCAAAAGAAATAACGGATGCAGTTTATAAATTACTGATGCATTATCATTCTCTAACAGTGCTATTACCCAGAAATGATCTCCTTAGGAGCTTGTTTGCGATGGTTTGAATAGGGCTGTGCAAGCGAGGTAGAGTGATCGTACAGTCAAGACGGCATTAGGAACTGGTGTTTCTGTGCAAAATGAGCCATATTGGACATATGAGCTGGTGGTCTTGGCCTTCTTATAGTTTCTGCATCACTCTTATTCATCTGGACACCCTTTGGATGGCAGTCACCAGTTCTGGGCAAATAACATACAGTAGGCTCCCTGGACACTTAACTGGCCTAAAAGTCTATCATCATTTAGTTTTTTCTTTATTTCACAAGCTTCTTCCCTCGCTGTGAAGTTGATTTCAGTGTTGAATTGCTTCAGTTCAGGACACCTGCTCTCAAGACAATGTCCCACAGCAGGTCTTTTTATTAAAGTAACTAATGTAAAATAGGCACCACTTCACCAGCCAGGGATCTTCCCCTGTTTTCTATCAGGTCCTCTTTGGTTTTCCGAATGCAGGTGAAGATTTCCTTGAAAAGCGCCTTGTACTCGGGCTGGTGAAAGTCATCCTCAAAGTCCTCCATGTCTCCGAGCCCCGTGGCTTGGCTGAGGGGGAGAGACGCAGAGCGAGCAGAGGGGGGGGCTGCCGTGGCGGTCTGGACGGCCTTGTGGCTCTGCCCCTCTTCCTCTTTATCCCGCCCGCCCAGGTGGCAGCACCGCAGAAGCTCATCGTACTTCACCTGCAAGGCACTGTACTGGGCATCGACCTCGTTGAGCAGAGAGATCCCGCGATACTTCACCACCTCGGCGCGACGCACGCAGGAGTGCTCGTGGTCGTAGAGCCTGTCGGCAGTGTCGGGCATCTGCATCACCTTCATCAGCCTCTCACTGTCCCAGCGCTTCAGGAGCCACGGGCTTTTAACCGCCATCACCTCGCCCTCGTTCTCCTCCTCGGGGTTGAGGAACACAGAGTCAGGCAGCAGGCTGTGAGTGACGTCTGGCCCTGTGGATCTGGTGGAGGACTCTGCTCTCCAGAGCTGACGCAGCTCCTCAGCCTCACACTCCAGCTCAGCTAGTCTAGCCTGAAGAGGAATGGAATGGAGAGGAATGAAATAAACTGAACTTTGAGTTATTTCAGAAGGGCCAAAAATGACCTGAACTAATCAACCTGGAACTTGGCCAAGTTCTGAGTTGATAAGTCAGTGATGATTTATGGAAATGATGACGATGAAGCATGGCAGTGTGATCCTTGTGCTTCCACAAATACGCTGACAGGAATAGTTGCTTCCCTTTACTTTTAAATAATAATAATAATAATAGTTTACAAAGTGCTTTACAGAATAAAAGAAGCAGTACACAAAACAGAGACTATAAGACAATAAAGGCTAAAACAAGTTAAAAACAAGGCAGCAATAAAAGGAAATAAGAGCAATAGAACAGAGAGGAATGGTAAAAGAATCACAAGAAGGCTACCGTAGTCTATAAAAATGAGTTTTAAGGAGAGACTTAAAGGAAGAAACAGACTAATCTCTTCCAGTAGGTCGTTCCAAAGTCCAGGGGCCTTAGTAGCAAAGGCTCCATCACTTTGTTCTTTAATCTGGACTTTGGAACAACCAGGAGAGGAGCATTTGCGTACCTCAGTGAACAAGCCGGCACATAGGGAGTTAAATGACCATATCACTGTTGTCGGGTAAAAACCTCCAAAATATTAGCTTTTCATGAACTAAGAAAAACAGCCTTATTTTTAGGTTATCCAAATGGATTTTGAAAGGGTTTCATTGACCAAAGAGTTGTAGAATTTTCTCATCCTATAGAGGACCATGTGATCCTTCAATTGAAGTTAAAACACCAATACTGGAGCTATAAGGTTTTCACCTGACAGCAACAATATGTACTTTTATGTCAGAGTCTCTATTCAGGATTTTCCTCCAATTGCTTCCAAACCAATTGCTCACTCCGGGACAAATAAAGCTGAGGAGGTCAAGACCCACAGGTCTATCACTTGAGTCGCAGAGTCTCTCTGTGTGTGTGTGTGTGTGTGTGTGTGTGTGTGTGTGTGTGTAATGTGTGTATGTGTGTGTGTGTGTGTAACGGGTGACAGTCTTTTGTCAGACATACCTGACACCTGTCCATCCCTGTCAGTTGCTGCTCCAGCACTGCGTTCTCGCCGGCTAGCAGGTCTGCCTCTCGCTCTGCCTCCTCCCTCCGAGCACGCTCATTGGCAAACTGGGTCTGGAGGGAGCGAAGAGATCGCTGTAGCGACGCCTGCTCCTCCTCACGCCACGTAAGGTCAGAGGGCACGAGGAGGTCGTCTGAGGGTTCGTCTTGGTCATCATCAGAGTGCCTGCGTAGTGTCAAAGACAAACAGGGATGAGATAGGACCAGTAATGCTGCTTCTAATACAGCAGTATCACCTGAACAGGAGTTATAACTACATACTTTTTCTACAGGCTTCCCACTCACTTTCCATTTTAGAATTCCATACTTTTTTCCAGACCTTGATTTCTTGACTGGATTTGAAGATTTCTGTTGGTGTTCAATATGATGTATGTTGTTGATAGCACCTGGGCAATATCACTCTATGAATTATTATTCTTCACAACTACAAATCTCACATGTGAAATGATAGTGGACAGTGCTTTCATACTTTTCTAGACTTCTGTGTAATTCCCAAACTTTTCAAGACCTGGATATTATTAATTTAATTTCCAGACCTGTGTAAAAACCCTGCTTCTATTTAACCTTTACCTAATCAAGGACATTTCTTCTTCTCTTTCACGATTATCGTCAGCAATTTATCTATGGCATTTCTACTTTATTAGGCAATATAAAGTGGAGAGTGACAGGAACTACAGAGGAGCGAGAGAAAGAGATGATGACATGTAGCAAAGGTCATGAGCCAGGTTGAACCAGGCACATTGCGAGTGCATGGTGTGACACCTAAATCGACAGCAAATTCTTATTTTTGATGACTGTGTAACAAAAGGCCTCAAGGCAAACAGAGGGTTGGGATTTAAATTAATGAAAAAAACAACACTAGAACCAGACATGATGCCAGCACAAGCAGAAGACAAAAACAAGTGACAATAAGAAACAACAGATACATCAAGATAGCACAACCATCTTATGAAAAGTATACTACTGTGTGAAGAATCAAGAACGTATCAGTAGGGCTGAGGAGATTAGGTGAAGGATCAATATCGACTTCGGAGTTTGACCTCAGGCTTCCAGCCACATCCAGGGCACTGTACTGTTGTGGCGTGTCTATCTGCCGTGTTTATCAGTGTTATTTCCGTGCTCTGACCTGGATAATATGATAGAGCAGCCCTGACAGGATTACACAGAGCGACACCGAGCTCAATAAGAGAGAATCCGCGACAACAAGTAGGATAAGCACATATAGAGTAGGATTTGGTGCTTCCCTTCTTGAAGATAGGTCTTACAAAGAGCTTCTAGATAAGTAACAGTCCCTAAAAAAAATGTCCCCATGTACAAATAATGTGATGTAGGAACAATGTCCTCAAAATGTTTAATGAAGGTTTTGTCCAGAGATGGTACAGTAACATACAGTAACAAGAGACACTGGAGATGCCTAATCCCCATAATATATTCAACATAACTGGTCACGTTTTAATTAAGCTAATTAATGTATTAATTAGCAACTATTTTTCTATGTCAACATACCCGTCTTCACAGAACATATGGTGGTATTAATATTAACTCCATATCTTTAAGCATTAAGGAGTTACAGTACTTTCAAGAAAATCCGTTTTTCCTCATTAATATGCAAATGTATGCAGCAATATATGCACTCGCCTGTGCTATTTCTCCAGAATGGTCTGTCTTTGAATTTGCCTAGCTTTTGTAAATGTGTGCAATTTGGATTACGCATATATCCCACTGTGTAATTTCTATGCATCTGAAATCGCATTTTGCTTATCGTATGTGTCCTGTGTGTCTCACATTCATACGTGTGTATCCTCACCTGAGTGTGTTTTGCAGCTCTTTCAGGCAGGACATACTCTGAGTGCTGCAAGGTCGCCACATCTCTCCATGGGGAGGCTTCTGAGGCTGAGAAGGGCTGGTCTTCAGTTCCTCTACCTGACACTGCAACTCCTCAACCTGGGTCTGCAGCAACTCAACGGTTTCTGTCAGCCTGCACAGAGAGAGCTCTATACGGTTCATATTTTCAGTCCAGACGTCTTCTACATGCTAGGTTCTTACTGCAAACTGCTGCAATAATCCCCCTACCTGGGGAAATCTACCCATAATGTATATGTGTGCATGTTATTTGTTTCTGCCCATTGATACATTAATTAAATCACATCCTAGCTTCTTTTTCGGAGCAATCCTGCATTTTTTCGGTTGTTTTCAATATAGGGAAAAAGCATAGGTGGGTGCCTCTGCAAAAAGGCACTGTTCCCAGTTGTTTTTGCGCAGAGAAATGTGCCTTTGTTTGTGTGACTGCTTTGTTTCCACCTTTCAAGAATGATAGGTGAGAAACTGTAATAGAAACAAAACCCACGCACAGTCCTGTACCCCTGTGCGTCCCAGTGCCATGCCATCACTTTTCCAGAACAAGAAGCCTACTGGCCCTTGTTGCTGATAATCCACATATCCTTTCTTACCCCTGGATGTTCTGCTGGGCGGCCCTGTTGTCCAGACCCAGCTTGTGGTTGCGCTGCTCAAGCTCTCTGGCCGACACGTCCAGTTGCTCATACACCTTGGCATGCTGGTCATTCACTTGCCTCAGGAGGTCGACCTGCTTCGTCAGGTACTGGGGGACAGAAGAAGGGAGGCGAGTGTCGACACAAGAGAGACAGGGACGGGAGAGAGGGCATGACAGAGAAAGTAGAGTTTTATGCACATCCACTGGTCAGAAGTCCATAATGAGACATCCTGGAGCCTCAGAGGGCTAAGGCACATGACGTGTACTAGCAACGCCGTCGGTTCAGATCCAACTCATGAACGTTGTTGCCCTAAAACCTTACAAAAGAATGTCCAGCATCACCACAACAAAAGGAAAGCATGTGTTACTGTAGTTGCTTGGAATGAAACAACAGCTGTGCCCTAATGTCTACAATTTGCTACTAGAGCTTGGTAAGACAAACCCCACATTTATATTTAATCTGAGTACATACATCTGAATGGTTAGGTGTAAGCAATGTTGTTTAGTATATAACATTTAATATCAAGGTCAATACCGGAGAAGTCAAACTATCAGAAGACTCAATAGTCTATAATGGTCAATATTGTGCTCATCAGGCAACTAAACCGCTATTATTATTAATAAGTACTTGTCTGTACTTCCCACAAATATTTTTATCTTCCAGCATAACACAAAACACTGAAAGTGTGACTTCTAACTGCACCAAGACAATCTTAAGGTCAGTTTCTTCCCATTAACAGCTGAATGTTTCTAAAAGCTTCACCATCTCATTTGGACAGTAGATGCTTGAATGGATACACACAGATCTACATAACGGTGTTAGATTGGCATTACACAAGAATCTTAATGTTTTCCCCTCTCTCCCACATCTCTACCGCTTTAAGGACATTTTATCTTATCAGTTGAAGCAGCCAGGACACTTTGAACCTTTAAGTCATCTTAGTTGGCTGCTGAACAGCCGCAGACAGCAAAACACTAAACATCAATTGCAGACATTGACAACAGACGTGCCGTTACAATAACGGTTCAGTGTCAAATTAAACAATGCCTTGGCAGGCACATTCGACATAAGCAGCAGATACCTTCGACATATTCTTGCAGACTTTTGATATTAAGCCAAAAGTTCATGATAACACAGCACGCGTGTCTATGTGTAGCAGAAAATATCAGTGAAGGTCCCCGACTTCAAAGTCACAGCACAGACTTTTAATTGTAGTCAGGCCAATTGAATGAATGGCACAATTTAGGAGGTTAACTCTAGTTTTAAAGATTATTTCCAAGGCATTTCTGCTTTATTAGGTGTGTACAGTGTGTACAATACAGTGAAGAGTGATGGGAAACGCAGGGAGAGGCATGACATGCGACATGGGTCATGAACTGGATTCAAACCGTTGACGTCACAAGTACAATATATAGTACGGGTCTCAGCTCGCTGAGCCACCAGCACGCCCCCATTCGAGATTAACTGTCTGTCAGTTTCAGTGACGCAAGGGGGGGGGGAGCAG
>OMLI01035181.1:0-11513 GCA_900302605.1 Rondeletia loricata
ATCTCTCCTCCCTCACTTCTTTCTCTTCTCTCTTTCTCTCATCCCACTCTCAACCTCCTTCCCTCTCTCCTCTCTCTTCCTTCTCTCCCCTCCTCCATCTCCTCACTTCCCCCTGCCTCTCCTCTTTCCTCCCTCCTTCCTTACCATTCTCCCCACCTCTCTCTTCTCCTTCTCTCTTCTATCTCTTTCTTTCCATCTCTCTAGTTGACGAGTACTACTACTACTGCTGCTGCTGATTTTACAACTACTACCACTGCTACTACTACTGATGTTACTATTAATACTTTTACTACTGCTCACACTACTACTACTTTTTAAAACATTACCTACTGTTCAATGTAATGATTACTACAGGACATTAACAAATAAATTGCTTAAGCTCCAAATAATAACATTTTAAAGACATTTAAACTATTTCTGATGACTTCAACTGTCTACCTTTTCAAACGGAAGCAAGCACACAAATTTTCTTCAGAACATTTTACCTTTTCTAGTGTTGTTACTTAATGTCTCTGTTTTCTCTTTTTTTATGTGGTATCATACGTTTTTTATGTGGTATCATAAGAATCTATAATCTACCTTCATATAATTTTCTCCATGAAGCAGTTTGCTCAGGTAATCTGTGCACAGTAATGTGATTTGGGTGTTTTTGCTCTAGGCTACGTGGGCGCTGCGACTGTAGGAGCTGCTGCCTGGTGGTTTACAATTTCTGAAGATGGACCCCAGATCACCCTGTACCAGCTGGTGAGTCTGCCTGTCTAAGAGGCCAACCTTCACCTTCCTTCAGCTCTCTGCCTTCCCCTGACTCCCCTGTCGTTCCTCCCCCGCAGAGCCACTTCCTCCAGTGCTCCCCAGACAACCCAGATTTCGAGGGCCTGGACTGCCACGTGTTCGAGTCCCCCTACCCCATGACCATGGCCCTGTCTGTGCTCGTCACCATTGAGATGTGCAATGCTCTTAACAGGTGAGTGCCTTCAGAGAGGGAGAAGAAGCTCTCCTCTAAGCATCATTTGCATTGAGTAGATGACAGGCAAACTGTACAGCAGAATAAATTAAGTGCCATCTGTGGTCACATTTTCCCTCTCCTCTCCAAAGTCTGTCGGAGAACCAGTCCCTGCTGCGTATGCCTCCCTGGGAGAACATTTGGCTGCTGGGGGCCATCTGCCTCTCTATGTCCCTCCACTTCCTCATCCTCTATGTGGAGCCTCTGCCTGTAAGTGTTGCACCTAAGGATCACTCGGTGACCACTGGATGTCATATTTTAAAGAGAAACATTTGGATTTATTCTGAAAGAAAAAACCAAAACGGAGAAATGAGCTGGCTGGCTCTCCAGTGCCTGTCTTGCTTGGTGGTTCAACTGCCTACTGAAGGGAATAGCTTGAGGTCTAGACTTTATGTGGTTGTGGTTTCCCCCTAGTGGTTGTATGGCTTTATTACAGACATGTAATGAAAACTGAAAAAACGGTACCTGTAAATAAATGCAAAATATTTAAGTGGGCAGGTACATATGAAATTGCTTCACTTCCCAGACCTGATCATCCGTGCTCATCACCAGTCTCTTCTTCCTCCTTGTCATACCTTATACCTACAGGCCCCTATGGTCCTGTGTAGTTCAGTGGGTAGAAAAGGGCACTAACATTTCCAGGGTCAGGGGATCATTTCCCACTGGAGCCACCCAGTACCATGTTGTACTCATGGTCAGTACCATGTTGTACTCATGGTACTGAAAAACACTCCGGATAAAAGGTTCACCATATGGTGTTGTTCTGCTCTTTCCCCAGGTCATCTTCCAGATCACCCCTCTGGATATCACCCAGTGGGTGATGGTGCTGAAGATCTCCCTGCCTGTCATCCTGCTGGATGAGCTGCTAAAGTTTGTGGCCAGGAACTACCTGGAATCTGGTAAACAGCTGGACAAGCCAGCCAGCAAAGGCTGCTCCCTGTCTGCATGTATGGAGGGCATCTCCTGGCCCTTCGTGGCCATCTCCCTCCCCCTGTTGCTGTGGATCTACAGCACTGACACTAACGTGTCTGCCATGCTTTGGCCCTGACTGACTCCAGTACACTACCTTCCCTGTGCACCAGTGTGAAGTGGACATTAACACACACGTCTAACACAATTACATTAACTTGGAACAACTACGCCAACTATATCATGAGAGCTCCAGTCAACACTTGCACCTGTTCTGACAGACATGGTCTGTCTGACAGATCATTTGTATTAAGGATGTTTTCACCATTCCATTTTTTATTCTTTGACTTTGGGGGGGCATATTTTAATGTCTTGAGGTCTGACATGTGTCTTGATTTCCCATCAAGCTTTTCTTTGTTTTTATCCCTTTTTTTGAACAAGCAACGAGGCCCACCATGTAGGAGCTGTCTATTGAGCTGTACAGAGAATTTACACTATTTTATGATTATTAATGTTTTAGGGATGTGGGACAAGAATTATGGGTGTGCAGAGGATGTAATTCTGAGGACCATATAGTAAAAATGTATTCTTTGAACACAAATATCTAGACAAAGACTTGAACTCCAATCTCTATCCTCCATGTATCTTGTTCATTCATTATTTTCTGCATTAGGCAGAGCACAGCTACCTCAATGCTGTTGATATGACCATTACTACCCATTTGTCGCAACAACCATTTCATAGATGTTGTCATATTGAGTGTTGGGGTATGCACCAATTTGTTTTGCAGTAGACACATGGCCTAAAACCCTCACACACCTTTAATGTTATTTTGTTAAACCTTTTTAAGTAAAATTTTTTTGTTTTATTTTCAATGTTCTTTGAGGGAAGAGAGGACAAATGTGTAAATGTTACCTTGGTTTGATTCAAAGCAATTTTTGATATAGACTGTCGTTAAACTTGTTTACTTGAAGAAAACACATGGTCTTGATTTCTTTCTAGGTTCACTTTTTAAGATTCAGTCTAAATTTTCAGTTTTAATCTTAAATCTTAATTACAATAATCTTCATAATTTATGTATAATGTGCACATACTGTACTTGAATATGTAAAAAGGCAACAAGAAGCTGATAAGCTTATCAGTTGAGCACAAAATGTACAAATTGTGGGGACCAGTGTGGTTCAGACTCGTTGGTATGTATCAACTAGCAGAGACTATTCACCACAATGCTGGCCGTACTCTGGAAGGCTAAAAAGACTGGCTGGTGGAAGAGTCTGTATGTCTGTATATATCACACAAAGTAGTACCTGTATTTATAGATTTGTTTTGGTTTTCAAAATGCTCCATACCTTTACACTAGTTGACTTGAGTGTGTTGTTAGCCTTAGGTAGGTATTCCTGCATGCCAGCTCCAATAATACCAGGCCAGTGAGCGCTTGAGTTTTCTTAAACCTAACTGTTGTTTCTTCCAATGCCTTCCACCCGTTTACCTACAGACTTCCTTGACCCGCATGCCCACAGCCCACTAGTGCTCTCTCATCTTTACATGGTTGCACACCCAGCTTTGCAGTCTGTCATTGCTCATATTCAGGCTACTTAAAAGAAGGGTTTGGTTGCCTTGAAATGACAGCAATAACAGCTCCTCTTATTTTGGTTCTGACTAGCAGTTGTTGTTTTTAAATATTCTTTTGACGGTACAAGTGTGAAAAGAGGAAAATCAAGGTGGGGGGTTTGTTTAAAAATGCCTTGAATGTCACCAAGTGCCAGGTACACACTGTAGAAATTGTACATCCTGGCAGAATATCACTTGTGCCAGTTGTTTTTTATTGTAGAGTGCAGGGTCATCTGCAGCAAGACTTGGCAACTGGCAGAGACACTGACATTTAAGTGCCCCACTCAATTACAGGACATGGCATGGCCTTTTACATATTTGCTCTGTATATGAAAGGAAGCATTAGATAAGCTTAAATTATTTGCTGCTCACTATATCCTGTCAGATGCTTTTACCTTGGCCTATAATCCTTATTTCTGTCCATTGATTTGGTTCTCCCTCTTTTTTTTCTCTGCAGCTAAGGCTGAGTAAGCCCACCTCTACTCTAAATTCCTTGCAGAAACTGTAAGGTTTTGTGTTCGTGTTGTGCATGTGTGTTTTGAGCAGCACCACATCTTCCAAGACCTGCATGTCAGTTAATAAATACAATCAAAGACATGGCTCATAAAGTTCATAAATCATTTTTATTGAATGGATATAAATTAATAATTTGAATAGTTCGATTCAAACTAGCCAAATCCCTTGTCCTCAGTCCCTCCATCCTCCTGCATGAAGAGCCTTAGATTATCCTTCAATCTAGAGGACAATTCTCATGCCATATTTGTAGACTAAGATGTTAGTACCATGTACAGTAATTGTACAATATTCCATGGTGCATGTCCTCTGAATCAGCCGTCTGTTTTACCAGATTTGTGTAATAGGCAATGTATAGTATTGGTAAATAGAATAGACATTCGTCAAATAGTACAAATGTTAAATAAGCTCAAAAACACCGGTCATCTTTCCTAAGGAAATACTTTAATGGGATATGTATTAAAAAAAAAAACTGTTTTGCACGGAGATGTGCAACATGTTGGAAGCAGATTTTGCGGTATCTGGGAAGGTGGAAGTGCAGCGGTGCAGCGATGTATTCATTTTACTGCGAGAAAGGCAGTCAGTCCATTCATTGGCATGTTTGCCAAACTGCTGTACTGTAATTTCAGAGATGATTGTACAATGTATCACAAGAATTGTGGTTTCAGGTAAATAAAACTATTATACATGAGATGTTTGCAACTGTTTTCTGTGCACTGATAAAATGTCATTACCAAATGTTTTGTTTTTATAAAGAATTAATTTATAAAGTATTATATTTAGTATATTCTTAATGTGTTGTCTACCATTATGGATTTAAAACTGATGAATTTGACTAAAGAAATGGCAACTGATAGTATTTTGTGATTTTATTATACATTTAAAAAATATGTACAAAAATGCTATAAACATTTGCCTTGAAACGGTTAAGTAACATTTCACAACTCAAGAATGTGTCAATCATGGGGCCATTCTTTGATTTACAAACAAAGGCAGACTCAACCGAGAACATCTTACACCAAAATAATGAGAAGCATATATGGTACAAAAAAAATCCAGAGGCGACAATTAAAGAACATTTTGAACAGAAGAGCAGCAGAAATATGGTACATACAGTTCTTTCACAGATCTCCTGTTAGCCTCAGACAACAAAGTCATGGCAGATTCACAGGCTTTATTCCAATACTTTCACATGGCTTCCATGCCTTGCTTCCTCTGTGGCTCTGACAAAACACCACACACTAAAGCATAACGCCGGCCATTTTCTGGACACTATTTTTCCATCTTGCTTGCCTTGGTGCGGCTCTCCAATACAGTCCTATAGGGCCAATAAACACTCCAGAAATAAGCACCCAAAGCATGTCTTTTTCAACACACTGACGCTCACTCTGTAATGAGACATGTATATATTTAATTGTCAGTTTATCCATGACCTGACAACTTTCACTATTTTGCACTACTTTCAACAGCAGTAAACAATGGTAAAGAACAAGAGTAAACAAGGAAGTGCTAAAGCAAAGGCCAACGTAGCTTAAAACCTATGAGAAAGGCATGACTTTAATTGTAATGTCTTTTTACTAACATGTAAACAGAGCAAGCAATCAATGTGTTGAAAAATGAGAGCTGTGCACCCAGGCAAACAAGACTTAAGTAGCTCTATAGTGAAGCAATTGATGAGACTTTGGTCAGAATCTATCAGTGTGATGGGAAATGATGGGGAAAGTAGGGTCCAGGTCAAAAATGGCCAGTTATGCTTTAAGCTGCATTTTCCAGAAAATCTTTGAAGTCCTGCTGTAGCCTACTGTAAACCTGTGCATCAGTTCATCCAAGGATGCAAACATGGATATATGGATGTGATGTTGTTGTGTCTGCATCGCCTTGGTGATCGTTTTACAACCCTGATGGAAAAAGGCTTCCCGCAGGCCACAGTGCATTAGTACATGGTAATGACCATGCCTCCTTCACTGGCCCTGGGTCACTGCATACCGAACCACTGCTCCTGATCCGCCCACTGGGCTGCTTCGCTGTCGCTGCCCTCCAGGTCTCCATCCTCTCCGCTGCCCTCCATGTCGTCCCCGTCCAGCTCCACCGTAGCGTCTGTGGGGCTCTCCTCCTTCTCCATCTTCTGCATGCCTTCCAGAGACTTCTGGTCATTGGGATCCAGGCTTGTAAAAAAAAAAAAGACAAAACACACAGATGAGCTCATCTAGGTGAGGATGGGAGATTACATACAATGCAAGTGAGCCTACTGAACACAATAAAAACAATTCACAATCTGCTCCAAGTTTGTGGTTTGATTGGTAGAATATCCACATCATGAAGCAGTGAAAATATGACTAATGCATGTCATTCATTCTGCACCTGCAAATTACAAGCTTAGTATGGTTTTATAACAATACCTACAGGCATGTTCTGTAAAGATGGAAAATCAAAGATTAGAGGTGAAACAACATTTCAACATTTGTGGCTACCTAAGTGCTATGCTGTACTGATCCATGGCTTCTTGGTAATCGTTGACCGCCACCAGGAAATCCCCCAGCATTCTGTGCAGGACACAGTCACTCTGATTGGCCAGGGCATTCCGGAGGAGAGCAATTCCTTCTTCATATTTCTGTTCCCGGCCTTCAAAGAACAGAGGACAATTTCCACTTCAATATTTAGCTTGGTTTCCTTTTTGCAAATTAATATAATTACATTTCTGCACAGCAAAATCTAGAAATGTAACAAACTTTTTTGTGCAGCTGCCTAAGTGATTGGTAGTTTTCTAAATTTGACCAGCCACTATTACTATTTTACTAGCCAAATAGATTTTTTGAAAAGAAAAGAACCTCTGGTAGAGTAGAAAACTTAATACCCAAAGATTTACATGCATTTGGTTGATAGCTGGTGATAATTTCCCAGCCTGAACAAAAGTCCATCTAACAGTTGTACATACTCAGCAGCTCTGCCTTTTTGACCACAGCCTTGGTGTAGTCCGGCCTCTGGGCAAGTGCTTTGTCCAGCAGGGTTTTGGCTTTCTCCTGGGTCACGGGGTCTTCCAGGCACACTGTGGCAAGGATGGTCAGAGTCTGTGCATTGGCCCCCAGTGTCTTATAGATGTTATTGGCCATCCCCATGGCCTCTCGAATCCCATTGGATGCCAGGTAACAGTCAATCAGACCTGGGAGGGGAGACATTATTACTTCCTAAAAACCAATACCAGCAATAACATACTCCGAAAGAAACACATTGCATTTGAAAACAGGGAGACCATATAAAAGTCTCACAAAAACATCTTTAAGATCGAGACTTGCCTTCGTAGCAGTCGAGTCGGCAAGGTGCCAGGCGCATGGCCTCTCTGAAATGGATGATGGCCTCCTGGACACGGCCCATGTTTCTCAGTGCTGCCCCCTTCAGGAGGAGAGCCTGCACACTGTTGCTGTTCAGTTGGATGGCCTTGGCCCCCAGGTAGAGAGCCCGTGAGTAACGCTTGCTATAAAAGCTATGACAACTGAACAGAACAGAAACACATCAACAAGGATTAATACAAAATGAATGGGAAAACGTTATTTCATGTAGCAGATTATGTCAACCACCATAACTGAGGTGTATGAATACTATTATAATTGCATGCATAAACAAGGAAATTCAAATGACTGCACGTCATTAGTAAAATATATTTTCGTTTGATATTGACACCTCAGTACACCTGTCTGAGGTGTGGATGAACGAAGCTGTACTGTATGCATAAAATCATTGTGGCGATTAATCCGCTCTGTGACTCACCCAGAGATGACCCAGGGTTCAGCATGCTGGTCTGAGATGTTGAACAGTCTTCCTCCCAGGACCTCAACATCCTCTAGGTGTCCCTCACGGGCCATCAGGTAGCCATACACATCCATGCCTGCCAGCACACACACACAACGTAACTGAGCATCTACCTTGGATGGCATCATTTGCAAAACATATGTATTATTCAAAATGTACAGAGTCAGGTACAATGTCTTCAGGCTATGGTAGAGGCACATAATAATGCTGCACTGTTCTTTTGTGCTTCCATTTTTTTATGATTAGTTTTTCCTTCCCCAACTCACAGGGCATCAACAGATGCTATAAAATATACAATTTATCTTGTGCTGCACTGCACCTTTAATGAGGTATGGGTCCAGCATCTGGGCTTGTTCAAACTTCAGGATGGAGTTCTTGGTGTCACCTGCCCTGAAGTAGACATCTGCCAGGCTCACCAGTAGGTCCACATTGTCCCGCAACAGAGACTTCTTCTCCAGAGAGCTGAGAAAAGACATGGGAGGGATGGAGACACGCATCAAATAAAAAGACTGTCACATTAAATGGTACTTTTAGAATCAATCACTCGGTACTACTGTACTCACCAAATGGTGTTGATAGCTCTGTGGTTGTCCCCTGCATGTATGAAGGCATAAGCTTTGATCCAAACAGAGAGCCAGTCCAGGTTGGGGATACTTTGGATCACATCCATAGTCATGGACGCCACCTCAGCTCCCTTCACAGACAGAGAAAGGAGGCCTAGAGGAAAAAAGCCAAGTTTATTTATAGAGCGCTTTTCACAAACAGGTTTGTCACAAAGTCCTAAAAACAAGGCTTATAAGAACAAGAGACGGAGCAAGTACAACACAAACTCCAAGACACAGGGCCAGAGATTTAATGTGTGTGTATGTGTGACTGTGCACACATATACAAGAGCCTAAAAAGTATAAAGAGAGAAGATAAGATATAAGCATCCCAGCAGAGGAAGAGCTGTTGTCAAGTACTTAGCATGCCAAAGCAGGATGAAAACGTCTCTGTGGCCATGCATACCAATGATGGCATCCAGGGCGAGGGGACACTGCCTCAGGACCTCTTTGTAGCTCGTCACGGCAGAGCGTTCCTGACCAGCCTTCCTGTACAGGTTGGCTAGCATCATGTTGATCTGAGGCAAGAGGGGGGGGGAAATACATTTCCATCTCAATTCTCTATGAAAACAAATGGACTGGAAATGTGAGAAATTGTGCTAGAGGCTAATGCTGGATTGTAGGACTGCACAATCATGTCAAAAATGATAATCCCAATTATTTTGCTTAAAGGCCCTATATGTAAGTTTTCGGCCGAAATTAACATTCATTTTGCGTTTTTTATTGCCGTAACTAATGAGAACTAATGACACCAGCCTTGTCTCTCTCTGTTCAGTCGTTCAGTCTCTGTATGAGCAGGACTGTGGAGGTGGCGGCCAACATTTTGCGGCAAATTTACCGGATGTGACGTTATGCGCGTTCCCGAGCCTGCCTCTCACACACACAAACATATATTTTCACTGTCTCACCTTTTCAGTGCAGTATTTCTCAAAGTAGCACCAGCTAGAAAGTATTGTTTTCACTCTTACCATCTTACTCTTATTGTGGTCCTTATTTACTCAATTCTAATAATAAATCAGCGGTTCCCAACTCCGGTCCACGTGAGCCCAAGTATTGCTGGTTTTCATTCTAGAAGATGGGCTGCATTCGGTTCCACGTCAAATGCTTTCTTCTGGATGTTGTCTTCCCTTGAATGGAGGGGAGACTCCCCAAAATGCCAGGATGAAAAATGGCTGACAATGTGGAATTCGGTTCCAACTTCTGTTAAACAAGGGAGCATTTATTCACCCTTGTTCCCTCATTTTTCCTCCCTTCCACAGAGGGTAGAAAATGCAAGCTCAGAGCACGAAATGTATCCCACAATCCTCCGTTCTGCTCCGGTCAATTAATCTGTGCCGATGGCTGACAGAAATTGTGCATATCCTATAAATGTAAGCTGATGCGGCAACTTCCAGTTTTGATAGTTTCAGTGTTTAATTTTTTCATAATGCTGCACCATTCAAAAGTAGGCAGGTTGTCAAAAGATGCATTGTTTAAAGTATTTAAATAACCCACTATCCTCAAAAAGGCTTTATTTGATTTATAGAAACTAAACTATTTTAGCTGCAGTTTTATTTGGTTTCAAACATGAAAGTAAAACTAAATTTGCCAGGGCTGTTCAGTTTGGACTTGTGTTGATCCCTCGCCTTTCTTCCCTTGCTGAGAACCAGAAGGGTTTACTTGTACATCAGACATTTGGTCACCAGGGGGCTCACTGAAGGGAAGACAACATGGTAATGTGTCCAAACACAGCCATGGAGAATAGGGACTGATTCAGACCTGGGATGCCAGGTGAATGCAATTAACTACCTGGTAGGATAGAAAACCAGCAGTGCTCGGGGTACCGAAGACTGGAGTTGGGAACCACTGTAATAAATGACGACTACTTTATCACTTTAGGGCACAGCTAAAACCCTATGGCAAACAGAATCTGTTTGTCGTCACCTGGTTTAAAACCACAGTATTGATTATAAAATTTTAGGAACTAAAATAAAGTTCCGTTCAGACTCGGGAGAAGGATCTTCCTCTCCAACGTCGGGCCGATCCATTCTTTTCCACTTTGCTCATCGCTACGTTTTTCCAAAGACGGTCTATGGAAGGTTCCTCTGCCTGCTTCTCCATCCCAACTTTCGTTTTGGTCAGATGTGTACACGTTAGTGCTGTCAATTCTCCTCTATAATCCCATAAAAAAATGTATGCTTTATTATTTTTGCACAGTCAACTTTAATGAACATTTTAATTAAATCTCTAAAAAGACAGGGAAGTGAAGTTTCGGTCAATGAGAGAGAGAGAGAGAGAGCGGCAAAGCATGAGCAGAAAGACAGACAAAATGATCTGATCGTCTTTTTTTCTTTCTTTTTTTTTTTTTAAACTTAATGACCCTGACGCTGTAGGCTACTATTTTGTTGATTGATTTTAGCAGTCATCTCTCAGTGGTTAGAATCATTCATAAATGCTATTCTTGTGCGTCTTGTAGGCCTGTGAACGTTCTGAGAGCTCCGAGGACACACAGGTTGAATACTGGCTTCACCACTGCTGTGAAATAAATGTATTATTTGATTTTGAAACAGTAGTCTTATGTTGTTGTTATTTAGCCTTTCTGAGGCTATTGCATGTAGGGTTGGGTATCGTTTGAATTTTATCGATTCCGGTTCCGGTTCCGGTTCTGCTAATCGATTCCGGTTCTTATCGATTCCGAGTTTCGATTCCAATATGGTAAAAAAATTGGTCAAAAGTTTAGATAACAAAAATATCTTTATTCTTTTAAGCGTTAATTGAACATTAACAAAGTAAATACATACAATAAAAAAATTTATGATCCCCAGACATGTATTTAAAAAAAATCTTAAATAAATAAAAGGATCAATCTAGAGCATTTAATTAAACTAACTACTAGTTGTTTTGAAAACATAACAGTAACTGTTACTGCAGAAGTACCCTACCATCATCAAACTTTTTATTTTTTTAAACCTTTAAACCTTGCCTGCCTAAATGACGGAGATTCGACAACTGAGAACACCACAAATGCCGTTACCGCTCTGTGACAGTCCTCATTTTTCCCTTCATTGCCAAAGAGAACGGTGTCTCGT